>CM038795.1:190834032-190883167 GCA_021764765.1 Vicia sativa | reverse complement strand
ATGGATAGCTTCCTGTTGTGCATCAATTGTTGATCATTGCATTATGGAGATAACGGAGGTGGTCTTCGGATAGTTTTCCGTGGTTGGGGCTTAATCCTGGACCAGTCGTCGGAGGACAACCAAGAGCGGTCTTTCGGATAGTTTTCCGTCGATTGAGGCTTAATCTGGACTGTTTGCGTCGAGAGTGGTATTACTGTTTTGGAGAAAACAAGAGAAACTTTGATAGAATATTTGTTAGTTTTATACAAAGTATGATGCATGGGTGTATATGATATATGCATAAATTATGGCTTTATGAGTAATGTATGAATGTTGATGTTGTGATATTTCAAAACATATCCATCTTGAAGAAGATCTGGATATTACATTTGAAGATTCGACTTCCGCTTGGGTTGTGTAGGTGAGAACCCGCTTTGGAAGGAAGAAAGATATCCTGGATTCCTCCGATGCACTATCGACCGAGTCTTGGGCCTAGATATTGTCGAGAAGGTAGAATTTGAGAGGCTCGTTGTTGGAATCTCGTATACCTGCTTGAGGAGAATCTGGGAGGTGATCCGTTGGGGACCTTGTATGTAGATCGGTTGAGGAAATTTGGGGGCTCTTGGGATTAGAGTAGATCTCATTGGGAGAATATGATGGTTGTTGAGGCCGGGTTAGAAAGTGGGGAACGTTGTAATCTTTGGTGGGGATGAAGATGTAGTTTCCTCGATGCACTATCTAACCAAGTCTCAGTCAGATCTGCTTCTTTGGGGAAAAGAGATGGCGAGAGATGTCATTGGGATGAATACCTTATTGGAGATGAAGTTATTTGCTTGGGAGTGTATACTCATTGGGGAAGGTGTGTTGTGGTGACACCTTTGTGGGATCATGTTACGTGGGGACTATTTGGTGACTTTAGTAGTCATCTCAATTCACGGAACACTAGTAAAGTACTCTTGTATGTTCACTTTTCGCATGTTTGCGAATAGATTCTTATTGTCAAATGCATATAATCATTCAAAGCAAGCGTTGGACTTATTGCAACAACAACAAAATTGTAAAGAGAAGAATTTACGTTTATTTGAAAGATGGCGTATGGCCAAGTGGTTTGTACACAAGAAGGTAAAAGCTATGCGGAAACAATCTCGTTAAGTTCAACTATGCTAGTACTCATATTTCGACTATCTCATCTCCTTCTTTGTCGTTGAAAGCGAGTGATCTTCACCATTGAACCTTGGATGCTGATAGTATGCAGAAGCGGATGATCTGGAAGAGACATAGTAAATGCGCTTAAATCCTAACTTTTGCCTAGACCGCCCTTCGGTTTTCGAGTCTGGGATACCTTTTGCCCAAGCCGCCTTTTGGTTTTCGACTTGCAGGGTGTACATGTTTTGTATATATCCTTTATTTTGCCCGAACCTTTTGGTTCCTTAGGATATATATTTTTGCCTAGGCGAGTCGACCTAGCGGGTCTCTTTTATCGTAGTATTTTTGACTATATCTGCGTTCACGAGGTGTGGAAAGTCTTCACCGTCCATGGTGCTAAGTATCATAGCTCCATGGAAAATCTTGTCTTGACTACAAATGGTCCCTCGTGGGTGGGAGTCCATTTGCCCACAGGATCACCTTGTGGAAGAATGATGCGCTTGACTACTAGATCACCGACTTGGTAGACTCGGTGCTTGACTTTCTTATTAAATGCTCGATCATTCGTTTACGATAGATCATCCATGGCGGATGGGCGAGTCGTTTCTCATCAATCAAGTTAATCTGGTCAAGCAGTGTACGAACAATCATCTTCACTAACTCTGCGTCACGGAGGACTACGGTTGAGGTGTCCGAACCTCGATGGGTAAGGCGGCTTCCATACTAGTATACAAAGAGAAGGGGTTGCCCTATTGATGTTCGTCTTTGAAGCGATAACCATGAAAAGCAAATGGTAACATCTCATGCCAATCTTTGTAAGTCCTTTGTCATCTTACAGCATAATCTTCTTAATGTTCTTATTAGCGGCTTCCACTGCGCCATTCATCTTAGGCCGATAAGGAGATGGTTGTGATGCTTGATCTTGAGCTGCGTGCGAGAGTTGGTGATCATCTTATTGTTGAGATTGGAACCGTTATCTGTGATAATCCTTTCAAGTGCCATGCCGGCGGATAAGATTATGCTTGATGAATCGAGCCACTACATTCTTGGTATGAGATGCATCACAGGCCGCTTCTACCCACTTGGTGAAATAATCTATTGCCACAGGATGAAAGCGATGTCCATTGGAAGCTGTGGGCTTGATTTCTCCAATCATGTCAATGACCCACATTGCAAAGGCCACGGAGAAGTTAAAACATTGATCTTGGAGATGCGTGTACTTTATCGGCATCGTCGGCACTTGTGACAAGATCGAGCATAGCGGTGACAATCGGCTTCCATGGTGGACCAATAGTAACTTTGTTCTCAAAATCTTCTTAGCCATGGTGTGTCCAGGTGGGTACCAAATGCGCCTTAGGTGCAACTCTTCCATGATCGCATTGCGGTTCTGGTCTACAGTAGAGTAAGCACAAGTCGTGGTTGCGTTTGTATAGGATGTTCTTTGAGGAAAATTTGGATGCAAATCTTCTCATGAACTTCTTATCATTGTGAGATGCCCTGCGGGATATTCACGAGTCTCAAGATACCTCTTCACGTCATAGTACCAAGGTTTCTCTTAGCGTCAAGCTCACAACAATCTGTTGGTTCGTCGAACTTCAATGATGATCAGGGGCCTCGTTGTCCCATCGACCATTGAACATAGACGACATGGTAGCCAATGTGTGCCGTGATTCTCTTCTCGTGGAATATGATCAAAAGTAATCTCTTGAGTAGAATCAAACTCAGAACATGCTCGATATGGAATGAGATTCGGATGTTATATCCACTCGCCTCTTATCGGTGATCACTAAAGTGAGTCTCCATACACTTGTAAGAACTTGATTCTTAAGTCAATAGCGACTTTGATACCATGATGCAACGTACTCGCCATGTTGTTCGTGGCTGAAACATAATCTGGCGGTGAAAGGCGTGTGTCACTTGTGGAGATGTAATGATGGCGCCAATGCCATTGCCAAGTGCGTTTGAGGCTCCATCAAAGACCATAGTCCATCGGGATCCTTGTTCGGAGTCCTTAAATGCGGGCACGGTTCTTCTGTCTGTAACTAGTAGAACATCCTCATCGGAAATTCGAGCGCATAGGCGATAGTCATCTACGGCTTGATGAGCCAAATGATCGGCTACCACTTCCTTTGATCGCTACGAGAAGTGTCTTGGATGTCATATTCGTCAAGATCATTTGCCATCTCGCTATTCTTAGGAGACTGGTTTCTCAAATATGTATTTTATCGGATCCATCTTGAAATCAACAAGGTAGTGTGAGTCAACATATCTTGTCTTAGTCGTGACGTGACAAAGCGTTGCAAGTTTTCTCAGTGTGAGTATCTTGTTTCACGGTAAACTTTTGCTAAGGTAGTATATTGCATGCTCTTCGACCAGACTCGTCATGTTGCCCAACACACATCCCATTGAGTTCTCTAACAACATCAAGTACATGATAAGAGTCTTCCTTGGTAGGCGGCATCGGGATAGGAGGATTACTAGGTACTCCTTGATTTTGTCAAAAGCGATCACAGCATCGTCGTTCCATTCTACCCTGATCTTTCTTAGTAACTTGAAGATTGGCTCACGGTGGCGATTAGGTGTGCAATGAATCGGCAATGTAGTTCAATGTTGAAACCTCGACTTCTTTCTCGGTGCGGGTGGCATCTCTTGAATAGCTTTAACCTTGGCGGGGTCAACTTCATACCTTTACCATGACAACAAACCCTAGGAGTTTTCGGATCGACTCCAAAGGTGCACTTGTTGGGATTAAGTCTCGATCACTTCTTCAATCATCAAATAGTTTACGCAAATGATCAAGATGTTCTTCTTGATGCGTGATCGAGCTATCATGTCGTCGGCGTAGACCTCTATCTCGTGATGAATCTTGTCATGAAATAATGTCACCATATGCCGCGATAAGTGGCGCTGCGTTCTTTAGTCCGAGCGGCATAACCTTGTAGCGAAAAGTGCCCCTTGTGTAACAAAAGTAGTCTTCTCCATGTCTTGAGGAGCCATTTTGATCGATTGTAGGAGAAACCATCCATGAAGGAGAAAACCTTATCTTTGCGGTGTTGTCAACGGAACATCAATATGAGGAAGTGGAAATAATCTTTCGGACTCGCTTTGTTCAGATCTACGTAATCCACACACATTAGTACCTTGCCATCCTTCTTAGATGCGGGCACCACATTTACAACCTTTGTGGATAAGAAGTAACAACTAAGAAACACATTGAGGCCTTCATAACCCGGCTTTGATTTTCTCGACATCTCGGGGCCATGTCGGAACATACATTTCAGGGAGAAAACCTCTTTTGTCGGCAATCGGTGTACCACAATATCAATGTCCAAACCGGCATGTCTTCATTGACCAAGAAAAACCTCAATATAGTCTCGTAGCATCTAACCAACCTTTCTTTAACATTGTTCTCAAGACCGCTCCTATCTTGATCTCTTTTACATCTTAAAGTACCCAATTCACAACCTCAATAAGCTCTTCATGTGTGTATAACTCGCTCTTCTTCTTGTACGATCGGCAAGTTCTCCGGCACTTCACAATCTTCCTCACTTCGTCTTGGCTTGGTAGACGGATTATCGAAGTCATATTTAGCAATAGCATAGTTTTTATTAACGAGACTCGGAGTGATTACGCGATGTATCACGTGGGTGTGTGAAACACATAGCCTTTTGAAGGGGTGATAAAGTAAAGAAAAAAACAAACAATTGAATGCAAAAGTCCAGCGAATTTATTGAATGAAAATCGCAAACGAGATAATAACCCTCATAAGCGAGCCATGATGCCCGGGCAAGGCACTGAGCTTTCAAAGTTTATTGTTCAAAACATAAAGAAATACGAATAAGCAAAACAAAAACAAGAGCAATTACTCCCGACTAAAGGAGATTGGTATAGCGTCTTGGTCTTCAATTCTTGAGCCCATGATACGGGTTGAGAAGATCCACTTGCGATGTCGAAGCCGTTGTCGTCGTCTTCTATAACATGGATTCCACTCTGGCGTCACGGAAAGGAAGTTGGCGGCACGTTCGCGGCGTATCATCTTCTGACCCTTGATGGTGAAGCCTAAACCAGTCTTGTCGGATTTGAAAGGAAGATCGGGGAGCTGTCCCCAAATAGTACTACCTCCTTGTTCAACAGTAGCTTGAGCATCTTTCAGCGAGGCCATCCTAGGAGCTTGTGTACTTCGGGGTAGCGGGAGAGTCAGAGCATGACTACGGGTATTGTTTCAAAAGCTTGACAAGGAGTCTCGAAGAATTCACCCTCCATCTCGAGATAGCGGAATGACTGGAGATGACTGACCATATACTCTTCTTCACCACATACTGTGACAACCTTCCCTTTCACCGGGTATTTTAGTTTCTGATGTAATGTAGTATGGCGCCCCATGTATCCAAGGCGTCAAGTAGGCAAGAATAAGCGGGACGGATGTCCATGACAAAGAAAGTGGAGTCAAAAGTGCAGGAACCGACTTTAACAGAGTGAGCTCTCCAATCTTGCGCTTAGAACCATCAAAAGCTCTCACGATAATGTCAGGGTCTCGAGAACCAACCCCGACATCAAGCCGATCAAAAGCGTCTTGGTAGGATATTGAGCGAGCAGGTGTCAGACAAAACATGAGACGGTAGTACCTTGCATTCAACGAGAGATGTGCAAGGCTTTGTTATGTTTCTTTCGGCGAGTCAAATCGACATCGAGAAGCCTAGGCCGTTGTTGGCAGCCACTAGCAATACAAACTTGAATTGATCAATGGTAGTGTCTTGCGGCACATGAGCATTCTTGAAACTTCACCAAGGCATTAGCATGAGCCTCGGAGCACAAGAGCGAGCAAGCATGGAGATCTTGGATGGAGTTTGTCCCATGTTCCACAACATTGTAGTCACTCTTCTTGATGATCTTGAATTTCCTCCATTTCTTGTTTGGAGTGTCTTGATAACTTCCTTTGGTACTTGGTTGAGCGGGATGAGCCCTTTGGTTCTTTCCCTCTAGTTGGGGATATTGGTTGAGTAGTGGAATGCGGTGGAGTGTGATGTCTTTGGAGGAGAGATCTGGAGAGAATACCCTTCGGATTGGTCACCTTCTTGGATCCGGTGATATTGTCAATGTCGAGGTAAAAACTTGATAAGATCTTCAATAGTCGGAGGTCTTGCTTGCGCCATGATAATAAACATCGACTCCATAGTTCCAAGGGATAGCTTTGTCGGAGGAATATGGCCTGGTCTTGGAGAAGTGATAATGAGAGGTGCCACCTAGGCACGAGGATCGTGAGGAAATCCTTATTGTGTTAACATCGGCATAGTCTTACGGGAAATCGTCACCCCATCCGTCGCCTTAACATCTTCAATAGGGATCTTGTAACTACTCGGGGACGATGTACTTCACCATGTAATCATACTTTCCACTTGGCTGCCCCAGGTATCCCACGGATGGCACGGTTTCGTTCGCATTGTCGATCTTCAACTTAGACATTTCTTCACTGCTTACGCACGGTGGTTTCGAAATAGTATCTCACGGTTGTCCATCATACCTTGAACACGTCTTCTCAACCAACCTGACCATCGAGTGCGGATGGGCACCAACGACAATTCTCTGGGCATCTGGATTGACAGAAGCACAACAAATTCTTCTTAAGTCATCGGAGGAATGGTCAAGTCATCTATGTTGAAAACATAAGTATCGTCTGTGACATTGGAACTCTTGTCATGGTTAGGCATAGGCGCGTTGATCACATTCGGTCTCGGGAGGATCAAACAATGCCTTAGCTTGATCATATCTTGAATCTTGTTCTTGAGCCCAACAATTGTCGATTCGTGCCTGGGCTATTGGAATGGTAAGCACACTTAGCATTAGGATTGTACCGGAGAGAAGTGTTGACATTACGAGGAGGATCCCTCGAGGTTATGACTCTGCGTTCAACATGTGTTGCAAGGCTTGCGACAAAGGCATGTTGATCTTCGTGGCATCTTCGTGGCGCGTTCGGCTCACGCGTTGTCTATTGAGTTGTCTTGATGTAGGATTGGAGATCCTTGCCCCACAGTTGAGCGGTCGGTCTTGGCTCGGCTTTTCGACCATACACGGCATTGGCTTCTTTCTTAGTACCAAAAGATTTCTTGCAGCATTGAAGATGTCTCTACATGAATCTTCTCACTCTTGATACCGGCTTGATAGCTGCTCAATATCATTTCGGTGAATCCGGATGAAGAATTTCCAATCGGATGATTGAAGAATGGACTGTCGGTGTTCCATAAACATATCAACCAACTCCCTATTGGACAAGGGTGGTTGAACTCTACTGCTAGATCTCTCCATACGAGCATACTCCTTGAACTTCTCATCACGACCCATAGACATGCTTTGTAGTTGCATGCGGTGGGTGTCAATTGACATTGTACTCATCATGCATGAAAGCATCGTTAAATCACTCCAAATGCGGATACGGTCATTCTCTAGGCGATAGTACCATTCCAAGCGGGTTCGGACAAACTCTCTTGAAAATAGTGCATCCACACTTTACATCATCGATGTGGGGATTGATCTTACGGACATAGGACTTCAAATGCGACTTAGGGCAAGACATGCCATCATACTTGGCAAAAGTAGGAACTTTGAATTTGGGAGGAATCACAACACGAGGCAGACTCGGATCATCAAAATTCAACCGGACATCTTCAGTTTTCCACGCATTGAGACGGTCTTGAGTTGTTTGTACTTGTCATCTTCATGAGTGTTGGCTATAATTAGGTGGTCCTCTCCTCCTTTGTTTGGCTCACGGATCACCTTCATCACCTTGGTACTCCCTCGGTATGGACACTTCCTTGAGGAGCTCGATCCGTTGACCTTTAGGACCTCCTTTGAAGCGTCTACCCATGTTGAGGACCAACAACCTTCTTCTTCTTGTTGATGAGCTTCTTGATCTTCTTGGCCTTGGACCAAGTGGTGAACATCTGTTGGCCAGCATTCGAGCTGGAGATCTTTGTGATCTGTTCAAGAGCCATTTACGCTAAAATAAATAGCGAGCAAATGAGAAAACCAATCTCCAATGTACTGTGATGCAATGTTATGCTATGCTATCACGATGTTTATGCACGATGCAATGCAATATTTTCAAGGACCTTAGAGATTTAAATTTGTTAAACAAGCAAAACAAACATTTATTAGTACTTTTCTTATTATTCTTTTTCTTTTAAGTACAAGAGATAATTAAACAATAAAGCATAAACATCCTAAAGCTCTAAGTCTCCCAGGCGCTTCTCTTGGTGCCGATGTAGGCATTGATGTTTCGCTCCTCGTGAAGTAGCTTGGTCAACTCTAACACTTTCTTCGCTTGCGTAACTGCTTGAGCTTCAAAGGTATCCCTTTCTTCTTTGAGTTGAATCAGGGATCTCTTCAAGTCTTCAAAATCGGTAGGCATGTCGGGATGGAGAACAGACATAGGTCGTCACCTATAAACAGGTTCCATAATTCTTGGTAAAGCAGTGAATGGCATCATGAGGTTTTGAGCTCGAGCTCGCACCCATTTGAGGTAAGGTTCCCAAGGAATGGAGTTGGTGCCCCAAAGTCTTGGTATCGATCTTCTTTACCATGCCCCAAGCATGTATAAACCTTAAATCGTGATTACGGAGATCGTGATTGTAATCGAACACAACATCTTGGAAGCATATCATGTGGACCATCTCTTGAGCAAAACCAAGCCGGCGTAGAGCTAGAGAAGGGTTGTAAGTAATACCTCCCTTATACCAAGGAGTGGTACATTAGAATTCTCCTGGCGCTCAATGAAGGTGAAGTCCTTTTGAGAGAAAAGATTCAACGGATATCTGAATGAGAAGTGACATTAATCTTTGAGACCATCTCAACCTTTGTTCATTCTTCAGGCGATGGAGGAAGGTGCGAAATAAACCACCTTGAGTAACGGTATACAACACATGAGAGTTCCTTGTCGCTTAGTAGTATGCAGTGTGGAGAATGTATGATGTCTCCAGGTAAAGTAGGCCTTTGGATTGCGGTAAGAAACAACTTGATGGCATTGACATCTATGAATTGATCCGAATTAGGAAATAGAACCAAACCATAAATTAAAAGGCCACAATGTCTTGATGCATGAAACTCATAACTTTGAGGAATTCTCGGGCTTTCTTGATTAAGAACTTGGAAAGTAAACCCTTAACTCCACTTCTAGTTTCCCAATTGGCTTATATCGGCTTAAGGTGTAAAGCGGATCACGATGTCTTGAACTTAGGACCTTTTCAAACCGGTGAATGGCATTTGATCAAGAATAGGTATCCCAAGTAGCTTAGAACTCTTCAAGGTAGGAACCAAGCGATAATCGGAAATGTAAAGCAATGGTGTTTCGGATCGAAGAAGCTGGAATAGGACATGCATCAAATCTTCTTCAAAACCGGAGATAACCAAATCAAGCGGATAACCATGTCTTTTGATGAAGAGCATGGTGGGAATTTACGAAACCAATTCTTTGAGTTGAGAAGGGATACCCGTGAAGTTGATTCGGATAGTCTTTCTAGAAGCCATAATCCCTACAAAGCGAGCAAAGATAAATCCCTAGGTCCTTGAAATAGTTAGAAATGATATGCAATCGAATGATGTCATGATGTCATGTTTAGCACACACAAACAATTCACACAATGAGCCTAGGGTTAAGGCTTGCATGAGGTATAGGTGATTACCTACCAAAAGTTTGAGTTGGTTCATCACGTCCTATAATAATGTAGGGTTCTAGGAATCTCATATCATAGATCTTTCTGGTGGCGCTTATTTCAATCGTGACCAAGTGGTCGATCGAAAATGTCCCAAAGTCGATCTCAATGAGCGTAGCATCGGTATCAACCAACCTCGGTCTACCGGCGGCCATCTCACTACCTTCTAATGGCCAAGATGGGTCAATTAAGGTTCTAAAAGTTTAATTAGCGCTTGATGACACCATGAAGCCAAATACTATCTTCAACTTGGGAATGAAGAGTATCGGGACAACCAAGTGTCACGCTACGTAGCCATCATGTTGACCGGCGTAGTTATCGTCTAGAGTCGCGATGATCTGCTACTTACCTAAAAACCGGATCCGGGTGTAGGATCCCCCAACAATATAATACCCAAGCAACCCTCAAAGATAAAGCATACAAGTCAAACAAAAAGCAATTAAAGTTATCTAGAAATCCCTAAGGCAATTCTCTCTTTTTAGCTCTCACAAAAAGGGGTTGGTCCTCATTTTTTCTCTTTCACCACCAATTACTCTCTAATACTCTCAATAATCCAAAAGTCAAAAGAACTGAAATTTCAGCTTTATCTCCAAGCAACCATCGCGGACCACCACCGGACTTTCGTCCAACACCGGTCTCAGCCGCAGACCGAGCTAAGCGCGCCCTGCGATTTCTGGTTTTCTTCTTCTTTCTGCATTGCGGTCTCTCACTATTCAATCCGGATCTTCTCTTCATTCTTACAGAATCGGTTATGGAAGAAGCATTTTCATCTTGCTCTTTCTTCAATTCCAAGATCCAAGGGTTTTCCTTCTCCTTCTTCAATTCTCCATTGAAGATCTCAAGTTTTCTTGAAGAATTCGAGATTGATTCTGCAAGATATCGTTGATTCGCTGTGGATTTGGTATTTTCTTCGAAGAGCACAAGGAATTCCTCTTCAATTTGGCTCAAACTTCAAGTGCAAGTAAGTGTTAGGTTCAAATAAGCACTTATTTTAAGCTGTTTTGATTTTCAGCTTTTCTTGAAAATTGAATAATGAAATTGCATGCAAATTCAATGTAGATTCTGAATTTTGAACTTCTACTCTTGAATTCTTTGATTTAAATTGAATTTCACCACCTTATTGGTGTCGGAGTGAAGGTTTTCGTACATAGCATGCATATAGGAATGGTATTAGCATTTACATTTGCATTTCTAGCCATAAGTCCATGCATTGTGCATTGCTTAGCTCATGTTCATGCATCGGAAGGAATGTAGTTTGGTTGAGTAGCGTCGATGCATGACGAATCGAAGCATAACTTGCATTTGAAGTGTGTCGGCATGTAGTTTTCGAAGCATTTTGTTCATTAGTTATTGTGTATAGTCCATGCATATGCATTCCACATGTTTGTGATAATGTGTAAGTAGGATTTGACGTGGTCCTTCCGTGCTCTTTCATGGCATCCCTCGCATACATCATTGCTTTGTACATAGAGTGTTAGGTTGTTGACATAGTTCGCATCATAAGCATGTTCATGCGCCGATTTGCATTATGTACATTGGGGATCTCAATTATTTGCATCCTTCACACGTTTGCATTTGGTATATCATATAGGCCTAGAAATATCCATGTTGCAATGACTCCTAGCATCATCATGCACAACCATACATGTAGGAATGCTAGGAATCTTCATGTGCATCCTATATATGCTCACGCATTCATGAACATTGAAGTTACTAGGAATCTTCATATGCATCCTATATATGCTCATGCATTCATGAACATTGAAGTTACTAGGAATCTTCATGCGCATCCTATATATGCTCATGCATCCACGAGTATTAGTGTCATTTGCGTTGTCATGCATCTATCGTATGTTCATACATCCATCGAACATTGAAGCTATTAGCATTTCATTTGCATTCATGAGCAATGGAGTTGCTCGCATTAGGAATTTGCATCCTATACATATTCATGCCTTTATGAGTATTAGATTCATCCATATCATTGGTTCTCTATACATGTTCATGCATTCATAAGTATTGGAATGGTTGGCATCTTCATTCACATTTCCACGCTTGTCCATGCATAACACTGCATACATAAGCATTTAAATAATTGTCTGATAACACGGATCAAATGAAAACATCACGAACAAGCATGACCGGACCAAAACTACATTTCTTGCATGTTGCGGACGCTTAAGCGCCACGGGCTAAGCGTAAACTCTCTGACTTTTCTCTTGCAGGTCGTGCTTAGCGCGGTATAGCGGGCTTAGTGCGGTCTGAGCTAATGCATTTTTTTATTATTTCTCATTTCTAACACCAAACAGTAGACACTCTAGCCTTGTCTAGCTGCTGTTCGGACTTTGATTCTTGCAGGGGTTTGTATTGTGTACATCCATGACACATTTCTCCGATCTTGGTGCACCTACACACATTTTCCGTTGGTTTTGTTCACGGGACCTAACTCCCTCATGCAGGTTTATTGGATATACGTCGAATGTGTATAGTCACACGTTCTTGACCGTGCATATCAATGCACATCCATTATCTGCTTTTCATCTTGACAATTCCATGCAGGTTTTATTGGATATACGTCGAATGTGTATAGACACACGTTCTTGACCATGCATATCAATGCACATCCATTATCTGTTTTTCATCTTGACAATTCCATGCAGGTGTTATTGGATATACGTCGAATGTGTATAAGCACACATTCTTGACCGTGCATATCGATGCACATCCTTTATCTGTATTATGCGGATTATGATCTTGTCTGGTGTATTTGCTTGGATGTGTATGACACGTTGATTATGCTTTTGTGCCTCCGCTTTACTTCTCACCGGTTTCTTTATTGCGTGTGGTGCTTGAAGTTTTCGGAGTATTCTTTAGCTTGTTTTGCTCTTTGGATTCTATATCCGGCTTGTAGTTTCTACACTATTTACGCATTTATTTTACCGCTTTTCTAGAGCATGAGAAGTAGGGTTTTACGCTTTCCTGCCATGAGAGTAGAAATAGAGATGCATGAAGGGGCTTACGTGGTTGGAGCATGTTCGGGAACCCCTCTAGTTTATTTAAAGACCCGTTTAGGGCGCTTACATTTGCTAGCTTTTTTTTGGTTTGTTTTAAATCCTCCATACATGGGAGGTAATTCTCGATAAGTGTTTATATTTGTGCTTGCATAGGTGAGTGGTTAGGACACCCGTTGGCACCACCAAGAGAAGTCCGCTTTTTATATTTCCTGCTGTCGAGTCATGATGATATGATGGGCAAGCGGAAAAGGGTCCATAATCGACCCCGCAGTTCTAGTCGTGTCATTTCGGCCTGCGAATCGTGTTGCTTCCTTTATCGAGTCAATAATAAAAAGTGGCAAGTTCCTATTACGAACCTCCGCTTTCCGGGTTCGCATTTATTGCGAGCTATCATTTGCTCTTCACACTGACAGTTCATGTCATGCGGTGATACTATTCACAGGAATCGAATGTGTTGGCTCCTGGTTGACTCACGGTATGCTCGTTACTGTCGAGGCTATGGGACTTCCGCCTTTTCCTGCGCTTGCGTGGCATTTGTTTGTTTGCATCACATTGTTTGTGTGCTTCTGCCAAAGCATTTGCCTGCTTAATCCCTCTTCATCCCTTGGTCGTTCAACCAAGGTGGATGTTAGGATAGTTTCCCTAGGTTTGCTCGGTTAGGATAGTCTTCGAGCTTAGACTTTAATCCTTGACCATAGGGTTTCCTTTTGGCATGATAACATTAGGAATAGAGTTAGCTAGTTTCCCTTTGTTTTTTGCTAATTTCTTTTGCATCCTTGCATGTAATAAAACTAAAACTTGTTTTCTTATTCCGTTGCAAATCAAAACACTTAATAATGGTTCAAACTCCTTTTTCAAAGGTAAAAGCAACCAACCAACACAAACTCTTTTCGCCTTCACGCATTTCTTCCTTTTCTTTTATGTTTAAAACTCTTTTTCATAAGTACAAAACACATAACCCACCAAAACATATGAGCCAACCTACGGTGCTCGGACTTTCCCATTGCACGCGGGAATACGTAGGCATCTTGTCACGGGGCTCGATCGAGCAAACTTTGTAAATACTTCCTTCTTTTCCCCGTGTTTTCTTTATTTTCTTTTCTTTCACATGCATTCTCTTTTAGCATACAGTTATAGCAATTAAGCAGTAAATAAATATAAACACACCCATTAGATAGAAAATAGAAGTGGATACTGTAGAGTACTACGGGCATGTGGGGTGCTAATCCCTTCCCCTCGCATAACTAACTCCCTTACCTAGATTCTCTCGATTTCACGGTCATAGGACCGTGATTTCTCCCCTCAGGTTTACTCGATGTTTTCCTTTCTCCCTCGTGAGATAAAAGACGTTCGATGGCGACTCTATCTGATACCAGGTATCAGATGATGTTCAGCCGGCCGTTTCAGCTGGCGACTCTGTGGAGATCGTACAGACCTCTTGCTGGTCCGATCAGGAGTTGATCCTAGCTTTTATTTTTATGTCTATTGGGTGTTTATTTATCTGCTTATTTATTTACTCACTTTATTGTAACATCCTTTGTATGCTTGCATTGCATTCTATGTGGCATATTTACTGCTTTCATATCTTGGTTGAAACATTTGTCTTTGTGATCTGTTTTTGAATTGGGTGGGAGTTACAAGAGTAAAGGCCCCATACCCGACCAAGAGACACATAGGACACCTAGGCATAGAGTGGAACATGTCGAATCTGGATGTAGATCTTGTAGTCGGCATGTCGTCCATCTTGAGGAGGTTAAATGGGGGCTATCATCTTCACGTGGGTGATAAGATGTTAGTTTCTCTAAGCGAACTAGATCCTAGAGTTACCTTGACCTTACCAGCCTTAGTTTCACTGTGGTAGGCGGGATCATGATTATTATAGGTACTGTGGGTGACTATTGGTGACTATGTTTTGATGGTGACTCGGTATTTTCTGTTGATAATTTGGTATTTTCTGTTGGTGACTATAATTCCATTCGGTGGTATTTTCTAGCCGTCACTCTGTCCGACTTTTCCCGGTTCTCTTCAATCAGAGCAGAAGCAGCACGACAGTTTGATCAGAGTTCATGGAAGTAGTAAGCCCATGATCAATGCATAATGTACTTGCATCATAGCATGTTTATTTTTCTCAAAAGAAATGTCAGAAAAAATATGTTATTTCATCTAACCCTGCATGCATATCATTTCCAGGACTTCTTGTGGTTTATTATCGGCATCAGGATGGATACCAACAATCAGACCAATACTGAGGCCCTAAAGAAGACTTCCTCATATTCTTTTTGTTCATTCGACTTATCTAAAGTGGGGGCCAGAGGTATCCTTATGAAGGATCTGATTGAGAGAGAATTCAAAAAGGATCATGGGAACATATTGCTGTTACTAATGGAGAATTACGAGTTCTTTGCCATACAGTCTCTGCTCCAGTTTTATGATAGTGAGCTCAGGTGTTTCACCTTTCAAGACTATCAGTTAGCACCTACTCTTGAGGAGTACTCTTTCCTCCTGGGTCTCAACATCACAAGCAGTTTGCCTTTCGCCAAAAGAATGGATACTCCTGATTTTGAAGCCATTGCTAAAGCCCTTGGTTTGCTTGTTAGTGAAGTAAGGGATAATTGGGTTCCAAAAGATCACACTTGCGGATATCCCTTGGGTTTCCTTTTAGTCAAAGCTGATGAGTTTGCCAATGTTGGTTGTTGGAAGAACTTCAACACTATTCTAGCCGTCATGATCTATGGTATGGTGATTTTTCCCTCTTTTGAGAAGTTCGTGGATTTTGCTGCAATTTTTGTATTCATGAATGGAAATCTGGTTCCTACCATCTTGGCTGATACGTATTATGCTATTCACGCTCGTCATGATCGAAAGGGGCGTGTCATGTGTTGTATGCCTTTGCTTTATCGTTGGTTCAATACGCATTTGCCGAAGAGAGGGGCATTTGTGGATTATGCTAAAACCATGAAGTGGTCTAGCCGAATCGTCGCACTCACCTCTTATGATATAATTTGGAACACCATGTCGAGTGGCTCTGAGGTCATTACTAGCTATAGAGAGTTTCCAAATGTACCATTGATGGGGACTAAAGGTTGCATAAGTTATAATCCTACGCTGGCCCGCCGCCAACTAGGATACCCTTTGACCGAAGCACCCACTGTTCGTCAGTTGACGGAAGGTATCTTCTTTACAAATCATGAGAATCCAGTTTTGCTAAGTCAGATTGTTGTCGCAAGGGGTTCGGTTCACAAAAGGGGCACGGTTCTCTTTGGCCAAAAAGGAAACTATGCACTTGATTCCTATGCAAACTAGATAAAAGATCGAGTCTCTAGGATTCGACTCCCATATAAAATGGAAGCACCTTTGTATTCTCAACCTGATTCCATGGTTGAAAGTCCGACGTCTGAACTCGCCACTTCCCATTCTTCATCAGTTATGTCTCCTCCAGGTTTCGTGCGTATTGAGATTTACAAACAGCTCCAATTGGAGACTTCAGCTTTGAAGGCACAATTACAAGCTCAAGTCATGGATCTAGCATTCGCTCTTCAAGATAAAAGGAGGTTATCCGTCGAGATCGAACAGAAAGACCAAGTGCTGAAGGCTTACGGCTTACTTGAAGAAACCAAGAGAGTCAAAGGTGGTAATCACTCTTCTTTTGATCAGATAACCAAAGAGTTTGACAAGATACAAGAGAAGTTGAAAAATATGACGATAGCTAATGGAAAATTGAAAACCAAGCACGGTGAAGAAATCCGAGTCTTAAAGAAGCAACTCCGCAAAGAAGAAGCCGATGTTAAAGAGTCCCTTGAACGGAAAAAAGAACTTGAAGTCGAAGTACAGAGTCGACAGGAGCAGGCAACTATCCTTTCTAAGGAATTCGAAGAGTTGAAGACCCATTTGCTACAAGTTAGAGATAGTGAATATGTGGCATACACCATGTTGAGGGGTCGAGACATTCATGTGGCTAAGCTGATGGCCGAGATCCATATGCTCAAAGCACAAGTGGTCCCTAAATAAGTAGTCGCAAATGTTATTTTGATGTTATACGATTCGACAAATCACCTCGGGCTTGTTGGGCGGGTTAGCTAGCTATTGTGATTGTATTATTACTCCATGGTCATGGATTATTGTATGACTTTATTTCATCTACACATTTGGCGATTGATTCTCAATTCGATTGTGTGATCGGTCTTGATAATTATTGTTGTCAATATCCTATCATTATTTGATGTTTGATGAAAAATTGCAGAATTTCCTAGAAGCGATCATGTCATACATCATGCATTACATTCATATACATACATTGTGCATATTGGTTCATCTTGGTTTTCTTATCTCTGCATCGGTGCTTTTGAAATGCTTCTTCAACCTCTTACCGATACAACACTAGAATTCGAAGGCGGATGGAGCAGAATCTGAGGAATATATGGAGGATCGAATACGGGATGGACACTAGGGTTAATCGATTACTCGAGGTTATTAGAAATGGTGGTTCGTTAATGAGTTGAGGGCTATAGTTTTGAGGAATGCTACTGAGGCTAGCGAGATGGGTCAAGTTGTGGTCAATCCTCCCACCAACAACGGCCCTGGCGATGGCCCGGTCGATAAACAAGTTGAGAATGGGGTGATGAATCAGAACAATGGGATGAATGGAGCTCTGATTGGTGGTCTTACTCAGGGTTTGGCAGGTCATGCAATGAACCAATGTGTTAATGTTGATAATGGCAACAGAGTGGTACCCCCACCCATGATGAATCAACAGGTTGAGCAGGTCGTGGCACCACGGTTCGCGAGGTATTGAGCCCTATCCTCAACCCGAGAGGAAGATGATATGGAAGATTGGTATTTTAATCTTGACGAGTGTATGTCGGTGGCCGACTTTGTAGGATTTTTGTATCCAAATGTGCGGATAGCGAGTCGCCACCGACTTTTATTTTTATCAATTAAGGAAGGTAAAAGTAACGAAAAAAGACCTTCGTTAGATTACGAGTTCGGGAGAATGGTTATGAAAAGGAAGGTATTAGCACCCTTTCCATCCGTAGTTATCTCACGGGCTCTTAGTTGCTCTAGATCACTTTTAAAATTGCTTTACGTGTGTTTGACAAAATTGTTTTGAAAAGGCATTTCGCTTTGACTTTGTAATGACTCATGTAGGGTGTATACAAAGTGTTGGAAATGTTTTGTTTTGAAAAGAATTTGAACTTTGAAAAAAGTGTGTGGTGTGAAAAGCGTTTGATAGAGCAAGCAACTAAAGACTTATTTACCACTCAAAATTGGTCGTTTTGTTGTACTTCTCGTTCCTTTAGAATAGCGCTAGCCATACCATTAGTTAGTAGGTAGCTCCATTCGTTGGATGTGGCGGGACATTCGAAGGGACATCGGATGGTCATAGAAGGCAACTTGTAGGAAGTATCCTAGCACATTCGAAGGACTATCATCATTTTCGTGGCGACAATCGAGGTCAAGATCATGTATTCGGAGGCGACATCGTGGGTCTTATGATCTTTGTATCGAAGGGACTATGATGATTTGTTTGGAAGGCAGCGGTGCTAGAATACCTCTACGTTCGAGGACATGACCATTTGAATTCGCAAAAGCGAGAGAATTACCTAAGGGTGCGTGTGTGAAAGAAGTGTGTTGTTTTCAGTTATTTTATCTTTGAAAATTAGTGGGCTATGTTCATTGTTATCTTGCCATACACGCCTAGTTACTAGCAATTTATAGGGTGCGGAAAGTAAAATGCGGAATGTAAAAGCGGAAATGTAAAGGTCCTACGCTATTACAAGGCTTTGGGGCAGATACATAATTTAAAATGCGGAAAATAAAATCCTAATTAAAACTATTACAGCCCATATGCAATTACATTATTGAAAAATAAAATGATAAAATGATAAAGAGAAAATCGTCTGAATCGGATCAACCTGTACAAAAAGAAGAAATCGGAAAATGCGATATGAATCGAACAAGAGAAAAAATGTTAGAAAAATGCAAGTTTTAATATGAGAAAATTAATATAGGCTGGAAATAAGATAAATAAGCTACAATATTTTTTTGGGATTTTTTGGAAAAGATTTAGTAATTAAAATGCAATTAAAAGTGAATTAAATGCTAAATTACAAATAAAAATAAATATGCATGCAAAAATATGTTTTTTTAATTTATTAAATTAAATAAAGATTTTTAGAGAATAATGCAAAAAGAATAAATGTTTTTGGTAATTTTTTAATGCAGAAATAAAATGATGAAAATAATTAAAACAATGCAAAATATGAAAATATAATAAAATATGAAAATATTGGAAAAATATGCAAAGTTGAGAAAAAGAAGCAAAACTGGTGCCCATAGGGATCGAACTCAGGACACCCTGGAGCATCTGGAAACAGTCCACGCCTTAACCGCTACGCCATGTGTGCATTTGTGTTTGAAATCCGGATCGAATGAAACAAAGACAGATGTCGTCTCCTGGCTTCCTCAACTGCGCGCGAAGCTTCATCGTCCCCGATTTGAATATTTGAAGCTAGCGTCGGCTGTTATTCGACGCTATGTCCCTGGCTAATTCAAAAAATCAAGCAAACATAATATAAATAAATTCTAAGACCATGGATCGATTCCTCAGGTCATTCCGAATGCAATGGTATGGGTCTTATAGTCCAATTTTTCCTAATAAGAGAAACCCTAAAACGGCATAGGAAACCCTAATCATGGCATGTCGTGTTTCTGGCCATGGAAACTCAATCAAAGTGCCCAGAAAGCTTGTAAACTCATCACTAATCACAAAAACAAACACAAAACAGGTTAATAATGCATGATGATTGAAACACGATTTTGAAAAAAACAAGAACAAACCGATTCGTGATTTCTTGTTTCTGGATGGTTTTTGGCAAAGTAAAGGCCTGGATCGACTCAAGAGGTATCAAGGAATGTGTTAGACACCTCAAAATCGATTGAAAACGGCTAGAAGTATGATCTCCAATAGCTTACAGGTCACGATTTTTTTGAGTTTGGGAATAGGGTTTCTGAGCAATTTCCCCCCCCTCTTGTGATTGGTATGCATCAAGTATATATGCTGGATGGATTTGGCATTGTTTTTGGAAAGATTTGATCAATAATCAATGATAATCAAATTTGATATTTCCATGAAAATCAAATTTTCAAAACTTGCTCAAATCCAATCAAATCTTGCCTTTTTTGTCAAATTTTGAATTTGCTGGCTTTCCATGTATTAATTGGATCACAAAGAAGAAATAAAAATCAATCTTCCAATTAATTTTGATTTTATAATTTATTTTCAAATTTAATTTGCATTTAAATGAATAAATTACAAATTAAATAGAAAAATAAATCAAAAATTCGTGGCATTGGGCTTGGGTATTCCTAATTGCATGAGGAATAAGTTAGGATGAAGAAAAAGTAGGCCCATTTGCAAAAGATTTGATTTTTTTGAAGTATCTCTCTTTGTGCATTCTCTCAAAATTGCCCAACTTGTGGATGGTGTAACTTGCTCAATTTTCCACATTTTTGAGTTCTCTAAACAATGTCTTTGGTTTCATCTCAATTGGAGTTACCATGCTCAATATATCTTCAAAACAAAAAGTTGACTTTTTGTTGACTTTGAAAATGACCTGTAATGTTTTGAGCTATACCTCTCAAATGAAGCATTTTTTGGACATTCTTGTGAGACATGAAGTTGTAGAGAATTGAATTTCCTTCAAAATGAGCTTTGGTGGGAAAATTTATGAGAAAGTATGAGAAAGTTATGATCAGTCAAAGTTTAGTTGACTTTTCACCTAGAAACCCTAATTTAGAAAGTTTGACTTTTGAGCAAATCTTGAGTTTTCTTGATGAATCATGATCAACCCTTGATCAAATGATGAATTTAACTTCAAAATGAGGATGTTGACCAAAAATTATGAAGTTTGACTGTATGTTGACCACAGTTGACTTTTTGTCCAATACAACTGATTTTCAACCATCTGAGCAATTGTCTGAGGAAACTTGACTTGTGAGGCTTGAAACTTGACATGGAGAATCTTTGAAGCATATGAGGAGGCATGAAGGCCATTGGAGATGTTGGAAATTCATCTTGACTTGAGAGATACCAAACCCTAGTTTGGGTTGATTGTCTAGGAGAGAGTTTGTCTGATCAACTCTCGAGGAATCCTTGAGTAGGGGTGTATGAAATCTCTTGAATAGATGGAGGACAAATTTTGGGGTATGACAACGAGCAAACTGAGTCTGACAAAAAGTTGCGTATGCTCGAGGAGCGTATGCGCGCTTTTGAGAACCAAGGGGTTGTGGGTTTTGATATGACTGATTTGGGACTTGTGCCAGGAGTGAAGATCCCTCCTGAATTCAAGGTTCCCGAGTTGATAAAATACAAGGGAAATACTTGCCCCAAGACTCACATAAGATCTTATTACCAGGAGATGTCTGCGTACTCCAAGGACGAGAAGCTCCTGATGCACTTCTTTCAGGATAGCTTGGTTGGTGGTCCTTTGGATTGGTACATGACTCTTGAGAGTTCTCACATTCGAACTTGGAGAGATTTAGTCCAAGCTTTTGTGCTGCAATATCAGTACAACAGAGACATGGCTCTGACTAGAACTCAGTTACAGAATTTGTCTCAGAAAGCTAATGAGTCATTCAAAGAATACGCGCACAGGTGGTACGAGATAGCGGCGAAAGTTCAGCCCCGTATGGTTGAGCGTGAAATGGTGGATTTGTTTGCTGGTACTCTACAAGGTCAATACTATGCAAGTTGCAGTATGTCTGGATCCTTTGCTGACATGGTAATGTTTGGCAAACGAATTGAAATTGGGATCAAATTGGGGAAGATCCAAGACACCAGTGTTGACAGAGGCCAAGCTAGTGGTGCCAAAAAAGCTTTTGCTGGGTATAAAAAAGAAGGAAGGTGAATCCAGTGCTTTGTATGACAGAAAAGGGAAAGGTAGATACCGTGAATCTGATCATCAGGTTGCAGCCGTAACCATCCCTACTAAGACAACACCTCAACAGCAAGCTTACCCAATGAATAATCATCAGTCGAGGGTGCAGAGGAAATTTGATCCGTTGCCCATGTCACTTGCCGACATCTTTGCGTATCTACAACAGTTGAAAATGGTGGAGCTTCGTACTCTGAGGATTGATCCTAACCGGTTACCCAGGAACTTTGATCCTAATGCCCGCTGTGCCTTCCATTCTAATGCACAGGGGCATACTTTAGAAAACTGTTATGCTTTTAAGTGTAAAGTGCAAGATCTGTTGGACTCAGAGGCTATTAATTTAGGCCCGCCACCGACACCAAACGTTATTCAACAACCATTGTCTGCTCATGGTGGTGCCTCCGCCAATGAAATTTACGACGATGAGGGTTTTGACTTAGTCATGAACATTGACCAGCTGACTGTCCCATTGATGAGAGTGAAAGAACAATTATTGGCGCAGGGAGAGCTCCTCGAGTGTGGCCCCGATTGTAAATATTGCTTGGTACAGTATGATGGTTGTGAATCCTTGAGGAAGGAAATTCAAAGCCTGATCGAGAGGAGTACCCTACAGTTTAAGCGAGTGTTTGCTCAAAATGCTGCAAATGAGGTCGATGTTGTAACCATTCCAGTTCCTCCAAAGAAAACTCCGATAACTATTCCAGTGCCTGCTAAGAAGTCCGCTGTTACTATTACTTTGCCAGGTCATGTTCCATATTCTGATGAGAAAGCTATTCCGTGGCATTATGATGCTCAGTTTTACCGTAATGGAAAGAGGTTGAATGTCGACTCTCCATCTGATAAAGAGAAAGATAAGTCTGAAGTCGACGACATTGTGGGTGAGAGCAGAATGACCCGTAGTGGTCGGATTTATCCTGCTCCGAAAGGAAGCGCCGAAGCCCAGGTTAGGGCGAAAGCAAAAGGAAAAGGGATTACAACCAAAGGCGGTGAGTCGGTTCCGAAAGCTTCAACGCCTATTTTGAACCCGGATTTGGCTAATGAAGTGACTGAGCTTATGAGGTATATTCGGAAAAGAGATTATAAGATCATCGATCAACTTGGTCAAACGCCTGCAAAGATTTCCATCTTGGCCTTATTGAGAGATTCTGAGCCTCACAGGAACTCCTTGAAGAATTTGTTGGGAACTTCTTTTGTGCCCCAGGAGATCTCCGTTAATCAGTTCGAGGGTAATGTGAACAGCTCTCTACAAGCAACGGATTGGGCTTCACTGATTATGATTTGACTCCCGAAGGAAGAAATCATAATAAAGCTCTCCACATCTCTATTGAAGTCATTCATACAACTTTGTCTCGTGTGTTAGTTGACACAGGATCATCTCTTAATGTACTTCCGAAATCTGCTTTGATGAAACTTGATTATGATGGAATCGTGCTTAGGCCAAGTGATTTGGTTGTCAAGGCTTTCGATAGTTCTAGAAGGTCTGTGTTTGGAGAGGTGGACTTGCCTGTGAAGATAGGCCCCCAAATCTTCAAAGCGACTTTCTTTGTTATGGATATTAACCCATCCTACTGTTGTCTACTCGGTCGCCCTTGGATTCATGGGGCCGGTGCGGTCACTTCGACCTTGCACCAAAAGCTGAAATTCTTGGTCAATGGGAAGGTGGTCACTATCTGCGGAGAAGAGGAATATGTGGTTAGTTGTTTGAGCTCTTTCCGCTACGTGGAAGTTGAGGGGGAAATTCATGAGACTCATTTTCAGGCGTTTGAGACTGTTCAAGTTATTAAGACTCCTCGTGCTGAGGGTAGAACGCCAGAGGTCTCCATGAAATCTTATCGTGAGGCTCGTGCTGTTGTTGAATCGGGACACCCTAAAGGTTGGGGTAGAGTCTTGGAGCTCTCGACTCAGAAGGATAAGAAAGGTTTGGGTTATGTGCCTGGAAAAGCGTCGTTGGTTATTCCTGCATGTCCAAAGATCCCCCCGCCAATTCAGTTTGTCAAAGGAGGTATTAAGGTTGAAGATATGAACACCATTGGAGGTGAGACCGATAGTGAATGTTGTATGGATCAGTGGATTTATCTTACTACTCCTGGGCGAGAGCTAGCCAACTGGTTTTGTGAAGATATCGCCGCCATCACCCGTCTTCAAGAGTAATTTTCTTTTGTTTTCATCATGTAATAATTCCTACACTCTGCCCAAGGTGTAGTGAATCATGCTATAGGGCCATCAATGTTTTGAATTTTCAAAGTTTATCATTAATAAAGGACATTTTTGCATTCAAACATTTCGTTCATTATTTTTCTTTTGTTTTTACAAATTTAACATTGGCGATGTGATCTTTATTTTTCTTTTTTTAATCTAAAACTAAGATAAGGAAATAAAATCAATCATGCAGATCTAGGTCCCCTTTATTCTAAGATTTCAATGGTAATGACTTTTCTATGGCTACTTATGACTTCGAAAATCCGATCTATCAAGTTGATGAAGAAGCTGAAAAGGGTTGTGAAATTCCCGAAGAGTCAGCCAGATGGTTGAGGCAAGAGGAAAAGTATATTCAGCCGCATGAGGAGACTTTAAAAGTGATCAATTTGGGTACTGAGGAGGTCAAGAGAAAAGTCAAGATTGGGGCCGCCTTAGAAGAGAGTGTCAAGCAGAGATTGATTGAGATGCTCCCAGAATATGCGGATGTCTTCGCTTGGTCTTATGAAGACATGCCTTGGCTGGATACTGACATTGTTATGCATGAATTGCCTTTGAAAGTGGAGTGTCCACCTGTGAAACAGAAACTCCGTCGAACTCATCCTGAGATGTCGAAGAAGATCAAGGAGGAAGTTTAGAAGCAGTTTGATGCTGGTTTTCTGAAAGTTGTTTCTTATCCTCCATGGGTTGCAAATATTGTACCAGTTCCAAAGAAGGACGGTAAAGTTAGGATGTGCATTGATTATAGGGACTTGAACAGGGCAAGTCCTAAAGACGATTTCCCACTCCCGCACATTGATATATTGGTCGATAACACCGCTCAGGCTAAAGTATTTTCTTTCATGGATGACTTTTCTGGCTATAATCAAATCAAAATGTCGCCAGAAGATATGGAGAAAACTACTTTCATTACACCTTGGGGAACATTTTGTTATAAAGTGATGCCTTTCGGTTTGAAGAATGCTGGGGCAACATATCAACGGGCGATGGTCACTCTTTTTCATGATATGATACATAAAGAGATCGTAGTCTATGTTGATGATATGATTGCAAAATCCCAGACGGAAGAGGAACATCTTGTTCATATTTTGAAGTTGCTTAAAAGATTACGGAAATTCCTGTTGAGGTTGAATCCTAATAAATGCACCTTCGGAGTGAGATCCGGGAAGCTGCTGGGTTTCATTGTAAGTGAAAAAGGAATCGAGGTTGATCCTGCCAAAGTGAAAGCTATACAGGAAATGCCCGTGCCAAGAACTGAAAAAGAGGTTCGTGGTTTCTTAGGGAGGTTGAACTACATTGCCAGGTTCATCTCTCATCTTACAGCCACTTGTGAACCGATATTCAAATTGCTGAGAAAAGATCAGGCGGAAAGTTGGAACGATAACTATCAATTAGCTTTCAACAAAATCAAAGAATACCTGCGGGAACCTCCGATCCTTTCACCTCCAGTTGAAGGTAGACCTTTGATCATGTATCTGACCGTGCTTGAAAACTCAATGGGGTGCGTCCTGGGGCAATATGACAAGTCTGGTCGAAAAGAGCATGCCATATACTACCTTAGCAAAAAGTTAACCGACTGTGAAGCAAAATACTCACTGCTCAAGAAAACTTGTTGTGCTTTGGCGTGGGCTGCTCGCCTACTGAGACAGTATATGTTGACCCATACCACTTTATTGATATCCAGAATGGATCCGATTAAGTACATCTTCGAGAAGCCGGATCTCACAGGAAGAGTAGCCCGTTGGCAGATGATTCTCACAGAATACGACATCCAATATGTCACCTAGAAGGCCGTCAAGGGAAGTGTATTGGCGGACTACCTTGCCCATCAGCCTATCGATGATGATTATCAACCGATGAAGTTCGAATTTCCGGACGAAGATATCATGTTTATCAGGGAATGTAATATTCCAGGCCCAGATGAAGGTCCCGAACCAGGATCGCGATGGACGATGGTGTTTGATGGTGCCTCTAATGCCTTGGGTAATGGAGTAGGCGCTGTTATTACCTCGCCAATAGGGTTTCATATCCCTTTCACTACCAGGATTTGTTCTGAATGTACAAATAATGTGGCTGAGTACGAGGCTTGTATCTTTGGGATCGAAGTAGCCATTGATTTGAGAATCAAAATTTTGGCAGTATATGGAGATTCAGCTCTAGTAATTTTCCAGATCAACAGAGATTGGGAGACTCGTCACCCTAATCTGATTCCGTATAGAGAGCATGTATCGAAGTTGATCCCGTATTTTGATGAGATTACTTTCATTCATATTCCAAGGGAAGAGAATAGCTTGGCAGACGCTTTGGCTACCCTGTCGTCCATGTTTAAAGTCAAATGGGCTAATGAAGCCCCCTCTATTACCATCATGAGGTTGGACGAGCCATCATTCTGTTATGAAATAGAAGAGGAAGTTGACGAAAAGCCTTGGTTTTATGATATCAAAAGCTATCTTGAGACTAAAGAATATCCAGAGGATGCTTCGATTACTGATAAGAAGACTCTACGGAAGTACTCCGCCTGGTTTTTCCTGAACAATGGCGTGTTGTATAAGAGAAACTATGATTCTGTTTTGCTCAGATGTGTGGATAAACACGAGGCAAACAAAATTATAGAAGAAATTCACGAAGGCTCTTTCGGGACACATTCTAGTGGACATACCATGGCCAAGAAAATCTTGAGATCGGGTTATTATTGGTCAACAATGGAAACAAATTGTTATAATCATTCCAGGATATGTTACAAGTGCCAGATCTATGCTGATAAGATGCATGTGGCTCCTTCTCCCTTGAATGTCCTGACTTCTCCTTGGCCTTTCGCGATGTGGGGCATCAATATGATCGGAAGGATAGAACCGACCGCTTCCAATGGCCATCATTTCATTTTGGTCGCCATTGATTACTTCACTAAGTGGGTCGAGGCGGCGTCTTATGCCAATGTGACCAAGCAGGTTGTAACACCCCAAATTTACCCAAGGTTTTATATGCAAAAATCAGAGTAATTTAAAATTTCATAAATTAAATACTGAGGCGTCACATCATAAAACCAAATCACTTTAAATAGTTTGCTTTAAAGTATCAATCTTAGATACATAGCATCATCGGAAATCATAAATTGATTCTTAATAATCAAACATCTTCTTTATTAAACTTCCTCATCAAAATCATATTTTCATAAAGTATGATTCTTATACATAAAGGAATAACACCAATAGAACAACAACAAGACAACATAAATATTCCCCCTGAGTGCTACGTATTAGAGCGACACCGACTCGACTAATAGCAGCTATAAACTCCGTCTTCATAACCTGCACGTTACCAATATAAAAGTAACGGTGAAACAAGTAAAGGGTGAGATACTCCAAAACATATAATTAAAGGCATGATAAGTATATATATATATAGTTCTGGAATTATAAAAGATATAGGTTAGTGAGTGCATTCCAACACCTATCTAAATCTCACCTACTTTGATCGCCATTCTAAGTGTATAATCTACACTTAATCGCCTTAACCTCACCGGCACAAACCATCACAACAATACATAAACCTCCGTCACCACGAAATTGTCACAAGCTAATACATCACTAATTAACACGGCAGTCTTAAACAACAACATCAACCAACAACGTTAAATAATGCTAATAACATAAGCAACATAAACAAATCATCCCAAATTGGCTAAAGTCCATCGTCGCTTTTGGCATAAAAGCCCATCGTCACAAACATCATCACATCATATTTGCATTAAGCATTTCATCTAAATTAAATCGTCACAAAACTCATCATTTATGTTAATCGCCTAGTTATCATGAAATTATCAAGTTATATTCATTTCATGTTTATCATAAAGATCATCACCAAACAAAACATCATATATCATCGCAATTCAACATCGTCAATTCAATTAAAACCCAACGCCAAACAACTCAAACATAAACATAACCGACTCCATGAGACACGACTATGTTATGCATGTGGTACCCGTCGCTTTGTCCATAATTAGGAACACTTTGCATAAAAGCCTCGTCGCTTGGCATAAAAGCCTCGTCGCTTGACATGAAACCCTTGTCGCTTGGCATAAAAGCCCATCGTCACCAATGCAATGTATGTGACTCGACAATAAACAACACAAAAACATCATCATCGCTCATCAAAATTGGCATAAAGCCCTCATCGCTATAATTTATCCACATCAAGATACATATATCATCGCATCATATTTGCATTATGCAAAACATCACTAATAATTCATCATCATCAAAATCATGCATTCACAAATTGGAAGCATTTATTAACAACATCCATATAATCATCATGTACAAAGACATATATCATTGCATCACATATCATCAAGTATTCATTAAGTAATACGCCGTTGCAACATTATGTTTAATCACACCACATCATTATCGATTCATTCACTAAATTTCGAATACGGAAAAAAATAGTCAAACCCCTATAATCGTCGCGAAAGCCATTCCTAATAACCAGCATTAATCATAATTGTCAACGTCGCAATCGGATTGTCCATACGTGTCCTAAATCCACTAAAATGAAATACGATTCAATTAAATCGTAATTAAGCCTATTTCGGGTCATCTCTTAAAAACTCGTAATTTCTAAAAACTAACCTCACCACTACGTTCTACACGTCGAACTTAGCTAGCACGTCAATTTTCGTTGAATTCGGAGCAACTTGCTCCGTCGTCGAATTTGCCGAAATCGGAAAATCTGAACACAATCGGGTTCCAAAAGAAGTGCGAAAAATCAGAATTTTGGAAGCTACAGATGCATCAACACGGGCCCCAGTGTGCATCAACACGGCCCGTGTTGAAAAGCCACCAGAAACCACAAAAAAACACCAAGTCAGTGAATCAACACGGGCACCCGTGTGAATCAACACGGCCCGTGTTGATGGACCTGGCAGCTATTCTTCCTCGTTCAAGGGATCAACACGGGCACCCGTGTGAATCAACACGGCCCGTGTTGATTGATCTGTGTGAAAACTTCATTTTTAACATTCCCAACTTCACTTTTACCATTCCCATTGATTCTAATCATCATCAACCTCATAATCCCTACACCTAATTCAAATTTTCTAATCTATTTCAATCAAACAATCAAACACACAACTCATAAATCAACCTATCAATTTTTTCCCCAAATCCAAAATACTACTATCAAAACCTAACAATATGAGATGGAGAATCAAACCCCTTACCTCTAGAGATTGGATGATCCAAGATGATTCCACAACTCCAGCCTCAAGCTTCCTCTCTTGCTCTCTTGCTCTTCTTCTTCTTCTTTCCAAAACCCTCTCTTTTTTCTCCATGCCTCTATGTTTCTTGGTGTAGGAAAAAATGGAAGGAAAAGGGAAAGAAAATGGTTTTTATAACTATGTTTTCTTACTAGCTTCCAAGTTCCCATGTTTGGTTTTGGTATTTTGAATGGAAGGAAAATGAGGAGAAATGGTTTATAAAGGTATTTCTACTAGTAAGACAAGGGTGAAAACCCAATCCTCAATAATTAATCCTCACACCCCCATCTATTCTTATAAATGAACACACTAATAATATCTACCAATATTATTAATTCAATCAATTAAAATAATTTCGGGGAATTAAATATCGGATCTGAATAATATTTTACCGGACGGAACGGAACGTCGCCAAATATATTATCATATATATCGATTTATATAAATATTCTCGTCGCAAAATAAATATCAATCGGTAATTCAAAAATATTAATATAATATAATATTAATTAAAAATGGGCGTTACACAGGTGGTTACGCGCTTCATTAAGAATAACATTGTATGTCGGTATGGAGTTCCTGAGAAGACCATCACAGATAATGGCTCCAATCTCAACAATAAGATGATGAGGGAACTATGCGATAGTTTCAAGATTAAACATCATAATTCCTCTCCTTATCGCCCAAAGATGAATGGGGCTGTGGAGGCAGCGAATAAAAACATTAAGAAGATTGTGCAGAAGATGGTTGTCACCTATAGAGATTGGCACGAGATGTTACCTTTCGCTCTGCATGGTTATCGCACCTCGGTGCATATTTCAACCAGGGAAACTCCCTTTTCTTTGGTATATGGTATGGAAGTTGTCCTACCGGTAGAGGTTGAGATCCCTTCTCTGAGGATTATGACGGATGTTCAGCTAGATGAAGCCGAATGGGTCCAGAATCGTTAAGACGAGTTGAATCTCATTGACAAGAAGAGGCTGACGGCCATTTGTCACGGACAAGTGTACCAAAAGAGGATGAAAACTGCTTTCGATAAGAAGATACGTCCTTGGAGCTTTCAGGTTGGTGATCTCGTGTTGAAGAGAATCTTGCCTCCTAGCAATACAGATGCCCAGGGCAAATGGGCTCCAAATTATGAAGGACCATATGTTGTAAAGAAGGTTTTCTCAGGGGGAGCCATGATGCTTACAACTATGGATAGAGAGGATTTTCCTCACCCCGTCAATGCAGACGTAGTTAAAAAATACTTCGCATAAGATAGGACCCGCTGAGTCGACTGACTCAGGCAGAAAATGGCAGTCCCGACGAACCTGGTGAGAGGTTCGGGAAAAAGATAGGGACAAGAAAGAGTGGCAGAGTGAAAAATAAGTACGCCCTCTAATTTGGACCCGGCAAGGGACAATTTAGGCAAAAAAGGGTATCCCGGTGGATCGAAAACCCGAAAGGGCGATCCAGGCAAAAGAGGGGATTTAAAGCGGATAACTACGATCTGCATTGCATCTGTATCATTTCACTTTGTTATAAGTGACTGACTCGGAAAGGACATGGAAATATCCAACCAGTTTGTTCAGAAAGCAAGGTGGCTGAGGTGCTTCAAAGACATGGAGGGACACAGCGAAGTCAGATCCGTTGAAATCTGTCGTTACATTGCCATTTATGTTTCTCCGTTACTTTGTTGTGTATGCAATTACCTCTTTTTAGGAATTGCTTCTTGATGTAAACGCCTATTCGTAGGCCATGAAATCAATAAAAGTTTCAACTTTTTCACAAATTACTTTTCTCTTTCTGTTTTTTCTGGTTTGTTTTGCAAAGTACGTCCAATATTGTTGATAAACTTTGCATTTTATTTTTTCAAAAAAAAAACGTTGATGGTGCTACAATGCATGATGTAAATTGTTGAAGTTGCTTGAGATTTTGGGATGTCAGTGAGGTATCCAAAGTTCACCGCTCTATGCTTAGAGACTTCGCCATGATTTGCAGCCACTGGTGATCCGAATTTCGACATGTTGACTTTGCCTTGCTCCCCAACGGAAGTTTAAGTGTTAGGCAAGGCTTATCCCCAGAGAATGCCTGTCAGATGTGGGGCAAGAATATTTGTTTCCCCAGTAGAGTTGAATCGATGAATGGATTCCCCCAGTGGAGTCTTCAGTCCAAATCAGATTTATCCTTCCTAGTAAGGGTTAAGCGTGCCTCAGTTCCGATGTTTCCCCGCCAGTGAGCATTCCCCAGCTAAATTCCTCACAGAGTCTCCAAATTCTCCAGTGAGAGTAAGAGAATTTTCCAGAGAAGTTTTCTATATCCTCAGTGAAGAGTAACTGATCCCTTCCCAGGAAGTAAGATTAGTTGCGGCTCGATGTTCCCTAAATGAAGAACTCTTCATGCATTGAATCGCAATTTATTTTTTGCGAGTGTTCTCCAAAATCCACTCCATAGTGGTACCTCTCTCTTGGATGTCAATGGCTTCTCAGCGGCTGATTGTTACTACTATTACTTCTCATGTAGTTTGTAAGCATGCATTCATTACATTGCATCTACTTTAAACGCGTAGCATTCCATTGATTGAGAGCATTACGCCATTAAAACTCAAACATGCATTTTCGTTATTTGCCAATCATGTATATTCAGAAGAAATGAACAATCTATGGGACCTACCCTCGAGATCCTTTCTCAGCAGATTTCTACTTCCCTAATGGTCGCTTTAAGCCAAGTGTTTCATGGGAATCTATCCTTCAGCGGGGTCTTCTGTGACGTATTGTACCTCATTCAGGTCAAGTCATACCGCCTTATCCCTGTTGAGCAAATTAGGGGCTTAAATGAATCAATCAAACTGGAATCAAGGCCCTAAATATGCTATAAGGATGAAGTAAGGGAGTGAGAAGTAGATTCTTAAAGAATTGCATGAATGCATTCCCCACCTTACAATCCATGCACAAGGATGCAACAAATGAAATAAAGATCAAACTTCTAACTAAAGGGATCAAGATGATCCTTTGAGGTCAAATGTCTCTCAAGTATTTAGAAGACTATCCTTGAGGTTATCATAACCCTAAACATCAATTAGAAACACAAACTATACAAGAACAATGGTCTAAGAACCAAGACATCAACAAATTAGGGTTTTGAGAACCACACAAAACTTTATGCTCAAGGTAGCAACCAAATGATCAACATGCAATTTCTAATGAATGCAAACATGCTACACATCACTAGAGAACTCAAATGATCATCACATACTCAAAGCTTGGCCTTAAATCATGTCCACAAGCTTCAAATTGAAGCTAGACTCAATTACACTAGGCCACAAGGTATGTTCACTTTAAAAATCCCCCAAAAATAGAAAAATGGAAGGTAAAATCCAAGTAAGAATGAAATGAGGAGCTCAAATCCCTTACAAGTCAGGGACATATCCTTGCTCAATCCAAAAGTTCATGGAAAGGTAAAATAAAATTCAAAAAAGTCAACATTATCAATATTTATACTCATATGACCAATAAACAAGAAAAAATTTGTATAAAATATAAAAGTCAGAAGTAAAAATATATAAAAATTATAAACAGTGACCTAACATCCTAAACATGGTTAAAAATATTTTTGGCATTTTTTTATCATCAAGGAAAAGTGGTAAAAACAAATAAAATGCAAAAATGGATAATGCAAATCATGTATTTAATGCAAAAATTGATTTAATTATGAAAGAATGACAAAATCATAAAATAAAAATCATAAATGCATGATGTATGGTTTAAATGAGCTAAAATAATTTTTATTCATTTTTCATATGCATGAAAGTATTTTTTAACAATTTAAATATGCATGAAATGCAATATAATGCATGAAATTATTTAAAAATGAGAAAAATGCAAGAATAATGAAATAAAATTCAGAAATGCATGGTGCATGATTTAAATGGACCTAAATATTTTTTATGTATTTTTTGTATGCAGGAAGTATTTTTAACAATTTAAATATGCATGAAATGCAATATAATGCATGAATTTATTTAATTATGCAAAAATGCAAAAATTATGAAATAAAATTCAGAAACTCAAAATTAATCCTCTGGAGGATTCAAAATATTTTTTGTGCAATGTTTTAACATTGGAAAGTATTTTTTAACAATTTTTCAATTGAAATGCAATTAATTAAAGTCAGAATTAATTTAATTGGCCAAAACATTTTTAAAAAAATTGGAAAAAATTCCACAAAATATCTAAAGTCATTTTGAGTCTGTGGTATTTTATTTGGAATTTTTGGATGATTTTTGAATGCAAAATTAATTGATGCAAAATGCTAATTATGAAATAATAAAATAAAAATTTAAAAATTGCATGGACCAATCAGATGATGCCACGCATCATCTTCAACCTCTAGCCATGCCCTAATACACGTGATTTTTCAATTTCATGCAAGCAACTTCTAGCAATCGTATCTCACTCATTTCTTAACCAAATTAAGTGATTCAAAGCTCTAAATGAAGATCACATGGCAAGCTACAACACACAACTTGTAAAACATCAAATGATCCACCATACATCAAGAAATCTGAGCAAGAAAATCATCCAAAATCTGGATTTCCAGAACTTCATGCTATGCAATATGCTTCAAAAACAGATGAAATTATACATCAAACCTAGTGTTTGGCCAGCTAACCACGCATGTATAAGCTCAAATTCATCAATTGCAAGCTAGAAATTCAGATTTGAAGTTTGAATGTTACCTCTTGATTTGGAAAATAAATCCAAATATGTCTCTGGATTTCAAGAGAAAATACCATAATCTTGCTCTTAGATCTTCAATGAAGCTTAAATGATGAAGAAAATCCACTTCAAACAAGATTTGCAACAATTCAAAGTATGAGAAAAAATGAGAAAATGCAGAGGAATTTTGGATCTGGAAAAACGAGAGAAAGGAACCTCCTCTGCTCAAATCTGATCTCTAACATATAATGTGTGTAAAATAATGAGGGTACATCAGTCCTTTTGTCCAAGAAATCTGTTAGAGAAAAAATCACCAAAAATGGTATCTTAAGCATGGCTTGCGTTTTGTGCTTATTCATGCTTGCCTTGGCTGCGTTTTTGATGAGCTGGATGAGTAGTGGAAGCTCTTATCACGTGATACTTCCTCAATCTTGCTAAATATGATGCAAAAATGAAAATATGCATGGGATGAGTGGTGGAAAATATGCTAAAAAATGCTTGGCTTTTTATGACAAATAAGCTTACTGGCAACTTACCTTGGCATTGCTTGCTCAAATAACTTGCACAACATAACTTAAAAAATGCACAAAACCAATCTTCTCAAAATCAGCCTTGCACCACCTTTTTCTCCTTCATTTTTCTCACAAATGGCTCGAGCATTTCTTGGCCCTTTGATGCATATCAATAGCTCTTGGCATGAGGATTAAAACAAGCTTTGATTCACTGAAAGTGGAGCAAAAATGAGTGAGATATGATCATTTGAAGTTGTACACAAACAAGGCAAAATTTGGGCAGCCACGCGCGCGTTCTGGCTTGCATGGGCCTGCATGAATTCAGCCTCATGACCTCAACTTGTGAACCTTGTAACTTGCTCAATCTTGAACCAAATGATTTGATTCAAAGTTCCATTTAAAGCTCTCATGGCATACTTCAAAATGCACGAAGTGGTTTTCAAAAATTCCATCTGAATCAAGAGATGTAAGCCTCAACATTATGCCCACCACCTGTTTGTGAAAATTACTCAAAGAAAATGCCCAGAAAATTCCCAGAAAATGCATGCTTGCCCAGCCTTGGTCAAAACTTGTGCATAAAACGTCTAACTCAAATATCTCTCAAATGGTGCATTTTTGAGAAATTTTACAGATTAGCAATCTTGTAGGATTTTTTCCAAGCTTTCCAGAAATGTATGGCATGCAACCATTGGATAAAAATTGAGAAAGTTATGATGTGTCAAAATTCCCTAGGGTAGACACTTAAAAAACATTTCACACTTCAAATAACTTCAAGAATAAGTTAACTCCAATTTCTTCAACTTTCTTGATTCAATGATGAATTTGGTCATGAAAAATGAAAATGTGACATTTTAATTGATGGTTGACCAAAAGTCCACTTGGTCAACTCCTGACTTTGACTGATTTTGACCAAAATGACTATTTTGCCCCTTGTGATCAATTAACTTGCTTCTTCTCAAAATTGAGCCTCAATATATCCAACAACATATAGAAACAAGTGAAATCAAGCTTGGGAGAAAAATCTGAAGAAATCCTGATTTTACTGAAAACCCTAATTTTGCTCCATGTGTTAGGAGATGACCAATCAAGCTTCAAAACCTCAAATCTTGTGAATGTAATGAGCAATCCTCTGAACCATGATAACTCAAATGATAATAAGAAAGTAATACTTCAATAAATTGACTCATCCAAGCTTCAAACTTCATATAGGGCCAAAACCCTAATTTCATCAGATGAATGCCACAGATGAATTTCTCCCCAACTCTTTGTAAAACTTCAACTTTTGAGGAACCAATGAGGCATATGGGATGTCTTGAGGTATGATACATCATTGTGACTTGAAATATTCCCAGATATGAGGACTTGGGATTCCCTCAGAAGGGTATGCTAACACAATCAACCTCCTTAGCTTGTAGAGATCTTGAGAACCCAAAGAACTTGGATCCTATCACAAGGTATGAATGCAATGAAATATGATGTTTATGATGAAACATAAGCCTTGTTAGTGTTTTAAGTTGGCATTAATTTTGGTAAAACTAGGCTTTAACAATGTCTTGATAAATGTCATGACATTCAGAGATTGAAGATAAGTCCTACTTGACAAGGATGTTAAAGGACAGCTCAGAACTGGAAGCTAAAAGCTGTGCTGGAAATTCTGCAGAAAATAGTCTGATGTCATAACAGATGTTATGACATTCAGTGTGACATTCTGTTCTGCAGAATCTGTTTTTTCCTGAGACTTTTCAGGAAGTTTGTTGAGCTGCTAAATTATGTTTTTCTGTTACTAGAATACATGCTCACGTGGCTACTAGGTTAATCTTAATTAAACCTACATTGGTTGTTGAAAAGACCATGTTTTTAGGATTAAATTAAGTGAACCCTAGCTATCTTTATGGAAGCCCAAAACTGAAGTTTCAGGACTGCTTCTATAAAAGGAATTCAACCCTTATACTGTTGCTACGCCTCCAGAATGTATTGAAGATTTAGCAGGTTGTTATTTGTGTAATTCTAGTTTCTCTTGTGAGCCAAGCAACTATCAATTGATAAGTGCCTTGGACTAGGATTTGTTTGTAAGGGTAGTTTATCACTCAAAGCTTTGAAGCACGAGTGTTTGTCTCTTGATTGAAAGCTTTGAAGCCAGATCAAGATAGTTTATTGAAGTGTGTCTTCACAATTCAATTAATCAATAGGTTGATATCACTGCTGTGATTGAAGGGGGAGTGAGTAGGAACTCAGATCTAAGTAGGACTTAGGTTGAAGTTGCATTGGGTAGGTTTTAAGTGAAGGAGATAAACTGGTTGGCTTATTCCTGAATTAATTCTACTAATAGTGAATTTCCTCCCTGACTTGGTAGCCCCCAGATGTAGGTGTAGTTAGACATTGAACTGGGTAAACAACTTATTTTGTTCTTTACTACTGTTTAAATTTATTGTGTGATTTGTTAACAGAGTGTCAGATAGTGTGTCATAACATTCTCTGTGACATCACGTATCTGCTTCCAGGAATTTCAATTGGCATCGGCGGGCACCACACTTATTAGGTGAGATCTAGGGATAATAGTTTCTGGCGTAATGGATAAGGAAGGAGGATTTGGAGGTAGACCACCTATTCTGGATGGGTCTAATTATGATTACTAGAAGCCTCGTATGGTTTCCTTCTTAAGATCAGTGGATATTAAAGCTTGGAGAGCTGCTGACAAAGGATGGAAACATCCCACCAAGCTTGAGAAAGATGGGACTACTGTCTTGAAACCTGAGGAGGAATGGAGCAAAGAGGAAGAGGAGCTAGCTCGGGGAACTCTAAAGCATTGAATGCCCTATTCAATGGTATTGGAAACATCTTGATGGTCCATCAATGTGAGTGGCCAAGGATGTTTGGGACACTCTCAAAACTACTCATGAGGGACATCCAAGGTGAAGATGTCAAGACTTGGATGCTCATGTAATGGTGGTGACTTTGTAGGATTTTTGTATCCAAATGTGCGGATAGCAAGAGTCGCCACCGACTTTTATTTTTATCCAATTAAGGGAAGGTAAAAGTAACAGAAAAAGACCTTCGTTTAGATTCTGAGTTCGGGAGAATGGTTATGAAAAGGGAAGGTATTAGCACCCCTTTTCATCCGTAGTTATCTACGGGCTCTTAGTTGCTCTAGATCACTTTTTAAAATTGCTTTCTGTGTGTTTGACAAAGATGTTTTGAAAAAAAGGCATTTCTCTTTGACTTTGTAATGACTCATGTAGGAGTGTATACAAAGTGTTCGGAAATGTTTTGTTTTGAAAAGAATTTGAACTTTGAAAAAAGTGTGTGGTGTGAAAAATATTTGATAGAGCAAGCAACTAGGAGACTTATTACCCACTCAGAATTTGGTCGCTTTCGTACTTCTACATTCCTTTAGAATAGTGCTAGCCATACCATTAGTTAGTAGGTAGCCCCATTCGTTGGATGTAAGCGGGACATTCGAAGGGACATCGGATGGTCATCGAAAGCAACTTGTAGGAAGTATCCTAGCACATTCGAAGGGACTATCATCATTTTTCGTAGGCGACAATCGAGGGTCAAGATCATGTATTCGGAGGCGACATCGCGGGTCTTATGATCTTTGTATCGAAGGGACTATGATGATTTGTTTGGAAGGCAACGGTGCTAGAATACCTCTACGTTCGAGGGACATGACCATTTTGAATTCACAAAGGCAACGAGAGAGAATTATCCTAAGGGGTGCGTGTGTGAAAGAAGTGTGTTGATTTCTTTTATCTTGAAGTTAGTGGGCTATGTTCAATTTTAGTCTTGCCATACACGCCTAATTACTAGCATTTTATAGGGTGCGGAAAGTAAAATGCGGAATGTAAAGTGCGGAAAGGTAAATGTCCTACGCTATTACAAGGCTTTGGGGCAGATACATAATTTAAAATGCGGAAAATAAAGTCCTAATTAAAACTATTACAAACCATATGCAATTACATTATTGAAAATTGAAAGTAAAAACGGAAGAATCGTCTGAATCGGATGAACCTGTAAAACAAACGGAAAATCGGAAGACATGATGAAATCGAAATAAGAGAAAATGTTAGAAAAATGCAAATTTTAATATGAGAAAATTGTTATATGCTGGAAATAAGATAAATACATTAAAATATTTTTTTGGGATTTTTTAGATGCATTTTGGTAATTAAAAATGAATTTGCAATGATTAAAATGCTAAAATAAAAATAAAAATAAATATGCATGCAAAAAGATATTTTTAAATTTATTAAATTAAATAAAGATTTTTTAGAGAATAATGCAAAAAGAATAAATGTTTTTGGTGATTTTTTAAAGCAGAAATAAAAAACATGAAATTAATTAAAACAATGCAAAAATATTAAATAATTAAGAAAATAGAAAAATATTGAAAAGTGAAAGTTTGAGAAAAAGAAAAGTGAAACCGGCGCTGGGAAGGATCGAACTGATGTCCTTTGAGAGTATCTACGCACAGCAAACGTTTTAACCACTGAGCCATATGACACTTGGTGTTTTGAAATTCAAAATCAAATCAATATGAAGGTAAACGTGTCATTGATTTGAATTCAAACCCAGTCAGCCGTGTGGACCCCATGTGTAACGAGTAAGCAAATCAGAGCGAGCCAAACTTCCACGCGTGCAGTCCAACTTTCAACGCCGGAGTCCACGCCGGAGCTAGGGCTCCGGTCATCTTCTCCGATTGCCCTTCAACCTAAAAACCTGCAAAATGCATCATTCAACGTGAAACAAAAACCCAGATCGACTAATTCGATCCTTGCGAGCACGATGGTGCAGTCCTTTCGTCCTGAAACGGCCTAGAACTCGTGTTTCGAAACTCACAGCTCTAAAAACCCTAACAATGGCATGCTTGGATTTCTACGTGGAAACTTTCATGTAATGAATCAAACATGATCTAATGAATGCCCTGGACACAAACAAATACATGAAAACGATTAATAATGCATGGAATTATGAAATCGAAATTTGGAAAGTTTGCAAACCGGTGAGAACTCAAGGGCACGTTCTGGGCAGCCTGGGCTTGAGGTATGAGTATGGATCGATTGCTGGGAACCTCTGGAAGGTGATTGAGTGGTTAAATTGGCCTGAAGCTTGCTGAAAACAAAAATTCGAATTTTTGGATTCTTGAAAAATTTTGCAAGAGTTTTGGGTGGTTTTAGGGTTAGGTCTTCCGTCCTCTGGCTTGTGTGTATTGCTTGATATTTATAGGAGGTTTTGGAAGAGAAAAAACAAAGAAAAAAGATTGGAAATTGAATGTGCAAATATTTTCCAATAAATAAAATCAATTTTCTTTAAAATCTTGATTTCTTCTTTCCATATGCAAGCTATCACGATTTGGCAAGAGTGGTGGGCTTTCTTGGTCATTAAGAAAGATATAAATCCAACTTATTTGAAAAAGAAACTTAATTTACATATTTTACATAATTTATTTTTGAATTAAATGTTATAAAATTCAAATATAAATCACAAAAATAGAAAATTACCAATGCCAAGCATTTATGGGTCAAGAATAACATCATGAACAAGTTTGGATCAAAAGATTATAGGCCCATTTGGAAAATTTTGCATTTTGACCAAAATGTCCTTTTGTGCAATTGTCCAAAATTGCCCAACTTCTGAATGGTGTATCTTGCTCAATTTTCCACATTTTTGAGTGTTCTTGGACTTTTTGGAAAGCTCTAAGAGTCCTCTAAACAATGTCTTTGGTTTCATCTCAATTGGAGTTACCATGCTCAATATATCTTCAAAACAAAAAGTTGACTTTTTGTTGACTTTGAAAATGACCTGTAATGTTTTGAGCTATACCTCTCAAATGAAGCATTTTTTGGACCTTCTTGTGAGACATGAAGTTGTAGAGATTGAATTTCCTTCAAAACAAGAGGTGGTGGAAAAATTTCGAGAAAGTATGAGAAAGTTATGATCGTCAAAGTTCGATTGACTTTTCACCTAGAAACCCTAATTTAGAAAGTTTGACTTTTGAGAAAATCTTGAGTTTTCTTGATGAATCATGATCAACCCTTGATCAAATGATGAATGTAACTTCAAAATGAGGATGTTGACCAAAAATTATGAAGCTTGTTGTATGTTGACCACGATTGACTTTTTGTCCAATACAACGATTTTCAACCATCCGAGCAATTGTCGAGGAAACTTGACTTGTGAGGCTTGAAACTTGACATGGAGAATCTTTGAAGCATATGAGGAGGCATGAAGGCCATTGGAGATGTTGGAAATTCATCTTGACTTGAGAGATACCAAACCTAGTTTGGGTTGATTGTCTAGGAGAGAGTTTGTCGATCGACTCTTGAGGAATCCTTGAGCATAGATGTATGAAATCTCTTGAGTAGATGGAGGGCAAATTTTGGGGTATGACAGCTGCCCTGTTCAATCTTCTTGTCTGGAGGTTAGATTGACAATGCTTGTCTTCGTGACACGGAGGTAGAAGATGATTGAACACTCAATACACACAATTTGCACTCATTGTTGGTGGATGATGCGGGAATGGGCTTCGGATGCCATTTGGAGAAGTATATACTTATTTGGAAGGTGAGTCGTCGCTAGACTCGAGAATGTCGATAGGAGAATTGCGGAGATGGGCTTAAGATGCCATCGGAAGATCGATCTTTGAGGGAGTGAGCCGTCGCTAGGCTCTGTAGTCGTTTCTGGAAGGAGCATGGAGATGGGCTTAAGATGCCATCTGGAGGGAGTCATACGTTAGACTTTGTGTTCATGTTTTTTGAATGAAGTTATTGGTTTGTATTGATTTTTAACCATATATGCAGCTTCTGAAAGTGAAGAAATGTTGACAAGTAGTCGGAGATGGGCTTAAGATGCCATCCAAGGCAACTGAGTCGTATGCTAGACTCTATAGTTGCTGTTGATAATAGGGAGGGTCGAATAAATCTTCGTGATTACTCGAGGGAGATAGTAGTTGGCAAAAATGTGGATAGCTTCCTGTTGTGCATCGGTGTTGATCCATTGCACATTATCGGAGGATAACTAGGCGGTCTTTCGAGATAGTTTTCCGTCGATTGGGGCTTAATCTGGACCAGTCGAGAGGAGGACAACCAAGGCGGTCTTTCGGATAGTTTTCCGTCGATTCGGGGCTTAATCTGGACCATCGTCGGAGGACAACCAAGGCGGTCTTCGATAGTTTTCCGTCGATTCGGGCTTAATCTGGACTGTTTGCGTCAGGATGGTATTACTGTTTTTGAAAAAACAAGAGGAACTTTGATAGAATATTTGTTAGTCTTATGCAAAGTATGATGCATGACAGTGTAATGTATGGATGATAGATGTTGTGGTATTTCAAAACATATCCATCTTGAAGAAGATGCGGATGCTTTGTTTGAGGATTTCTGACTCCTGCTTGGGGAATTGAGTAGGTGAGATCCCTGCTTTTGAAGGAGAAGAAAGATACCCTGGATTCCTCCGATACACTATCTGACCAAGTCTTGGGCCTAGATATCGTTGAGGAAGGTAGAGTTTTGAGAAACCCGTTGTTGGAGATCTCATAGACCCTGCTGAGGAGAATTTGGAAGGCGATTTGTTGGGGACCTTGTATGTAGATCCTGCTGAGGAAATTCAGGAGGCGCTCTACTGGGGGATTCTGAGTGTAGATCTCGCTGGAGAGCATTTGATAGTTGCTGGGAGACCGGGCAGGAAGAGTCAGGATCCGTTGTAATCTCTGGCTGGGGAATGAAGATGTAGGTTCCTCCGATGCACTATCTGACCAAGTCTCGGGTCTGGATACTGCCGCTGGGGAAAAAAGAAAGGACTGAGAGATGCCCGCTGGGGATAAGTACCTTGACTGGGGGTGAGGTGTTACTGCTTAGAGACTGATGTAACCTTACTTAGTTGAGTGGAATTGCAGCTCGTGGATTCCCTTTTGCTCTGCCGAGGAAATTGTGTTGCGAGTGACACCTTTGCAGGGATCATGCTCTGTGGGGGAATGCTTTGGTGACTTTCATCGTCGTCCCAATTCCTGGAGCCTGTAGTAAGTACTTTTGTATGTTCACTTTTCGTATGTTTGTGATTAGATTCTTATTGTCAAATGCGTATAGTCATTCAAAACAAACGTTGGACTTATTGCAAATAACAACAACAGAAACTGTAAAGAGAAAGAAGCTTGTGTTTATTTGAAAGGTGGCATATGGCCAAGTAGTTTGTACATAAGAAAGGTAAAAAGTTATGCGGGAACAATCTCGTTAAGTTCCAACTATGCTAGTACTCATATATTTCGACTATCTCATCTCCTTGCTGTCAGTAGAAAGTGAGTAGACTGATCTTCGCCATTCGAACCTTGAATCTTGATAGTAGTGCAGGCGGTGATCGGAAGAGACATAGTTGTACGCTTAAATCTCTAACTTTTGCCTAGACCGCCCTTTCAGGTTTTCAGTCTACCGGGATACCCTTTTTTGCCCAAGCCGCCTTTTCAAGTTTTCGACTTGCCGGGTGTACATGTTTTGCATATATCCTTAATTTTTGCCCGAACCTTTTGGTTCGCCAGGATGCCCTTATTTTTGCCTAGGTTCGTCGACCTAGCGGGTCTCTTTTATGCGTAGTATTTTTTGACTATGTCTGCGTTCACAGGGTGTGGGAAGTCTTCACCATCCATGGTGCTAAGTATCATAGCTCCGTGAAAATCTTCTTGACTACAAACGGTCCCTCATAAGTGGGAGTCCATTTGCCCCTGGGATCACCTTATGGAAGAATGATGCGCTTGACTACTAGATCACCGACTTGGTAGACTCGGTGCTTGACCTTCTTGTTAAATGCTCTAATCATTCGCTTCTGATAAATCTGTCCATGGCAGATGGATGCGAGTCGTTTCTCATCAATCAAATTAATCTGGTCAAGCCGAGTCTGAACCCAATCGTCTTCGCCTAACTCTGCCTCTTGGAGGACTCTGGTTGAGGGTATCTGAACCTCGATGGGTAAGACGGCTTCCATACCATAGACAAGAGAGAAGGGGGTTGCCCCTGTTGATGTTCGCGCTGTAGTGCGATAACCATGAAGAGCAAATGGTAACATCTCATGCCAATATTTGTAAGTCACTGTCATCTTTTGTGTAATCTTCTTAATGTTCTTGTTGGCGGCTTCCACTGCGCCGTTCATCTTAGGCCGATAAGGAGAAGAGTTATGATGCTTGATCTTGAACTGCGTGCAGAGTTCGGTGATCATCTTGTTGTTGAGATTGAAGCCATTATCTGTGATAATCCTTTCGGGAGTGCCATACCGACAGATAAGATTATGCTTGATGAATCGAGCCACTACATTCTTGGTAACAGATGCATACGAGGCTGCTTCTACCCACTTGGTAAAGTAATCAATTGCCACAAGGATGAAACGATGTCCATTGGAAGCCGTGGGCTTGATTTCTCCAATCATGTCAATGCCCCACATTGCAAAAGGCCAAGGAGAGTTAAAACATTCGAGAGATCTTTGGAGTCGTGTACTTTGTCGGCATAAATCTGGCACTTGTGACAAGATCGAGCATAGCGGTGACAATCAGCTTCCATGGTGGACCAATAGTAACCCGTTCTCAAAATCTTCTTAGCCATAGTGTGCCCACTGGAGTGGGTACCAAATGCGCCTTCGTGTAACTCTTCCATGATACGCATTACTGTTTTCTGGTCTACATAGCGGAGTAAGCACAAGTCGTGGTTGCGCTTGTATAAGATGTCGTTGCTGAGAAAGAATTTGGATGCGAATCTTCTCATGAATTTCTTATCATTAACAGATGCCCCTGCGGGATATTCCTGAGTCTCAAGATACCTCTTCACGTCATAGTACCAAGGTCTCTCTTCTGTGTCAAGCTCACAACAATACGCTGGTTCGTCGAACTTCTCAATGATGATCTGGGGAGCCTCGTTGTCCCATCTGACCTTGAACATAGACGACATAGTAGCTAATGCGTCTGCCAACTGATTCTCTTCTCGTGGAATATGATTGAAAGTGATCTCTTCAAAGTAGGGAATCAAACTCAGAACATGCTCTCGATATGGAATGAGATTCGGATGCTTCGTATCCCAATCACCCTTAATCTGACTGATCACCAAAGCTGAGTCTCCATACACTTGTAAGAACTTGATTCTTAAGTCAATAGCAGCTTTAAGACCCATGATGCATGCTTCGTACTCGGCCATGTTGTTAGTGCAACTGAAACATAATCTGGCGGTGAAAGGCGTGTGTCCGCCTGCAGGGGATGTAATGATGGCGCCAATGCCATTGCCAAGTGCGTTTGAGGCTCCATCAAAGACCATAGTCCATCGGGATCCTTGTTCAGGTCCTTCGTCTGGGCTTGGTTCTTCGCAATCTGTAACTAGTAGAACATCTTCATCCGAAATTGAACGCATAGGTGATAGTCATCTACGACTTGATGAGCCAAATGATCGGCTACCACACTTCCTTTGATCGCTTTCTGAGAAGTGTATTGGATGTCATATTCGGTCAAGATCATTTGCCATCTTGCTATTCTTCCGGAGAGAGCTGGTTTCTCAAAGATGTATTTTATCGGATCCATCTTAGAAATCAACAAGGTAGTGTGAGTCAACATATACTGTCTTAGTCGTGACAGCCGCCAAAGCGTTGCAAGTTTTCTCAAGCTGCGAGTATCTTGTTTCACAGTCGGTAAACTTTTTGCTAAGGTAGTATATTGCATGCTCTTTTCGACCAGACTCGTCATGTTGCCCCAACACACACCCCATTGAGTTCTCTAACACTGTCAAGTACATGATAAGAGGTCTTCCTTCGGCAAGCGGCATTAGAATAGGAGGATTCTGTAGGTATTCCTTGATTTTGTCAAAAGCGATCTAGCAATCGTCGTTCCACTCTACCACTTGATCCTTCTTAAGTAACTTGAAAATTGGCTCACAATTAGCAGTTAGGTGTGCAATGAATCTGGCAATGTAGTTCAATCGGCCCAAGAAACCTCTGACTTCCTTCTCGGTGCGGGGAGTTGGCATCTCTTGAATGGCTTTAACCTTGGCGGGATCAACTTCAATACCTTTACCACTGACAACAAACCCTAAGAGTTTTCCGGATCTGACTCCAAAAGTGCACTTGTTAGGATTAAGTCTCGATCATGCTTCTTCAACATCAAGCAGTTTACGCAAGTGGTCAAGATGTTCTTCTTCAGTTTGCGACCGAGCTATCATGTCGTCAACATAGACCTCTATCTCGTGATGAATCATGTCATGAAACAATGTCACCATAAGTGATAAGTGGTGTGTCGGTGAAGCGACTTTGTAGGATTTTTGTATCCAAATGTGCGGATAGCAAGAGTCGCCACCGACTTTTATTTTATCCAATTAAGGGAAGGTAAAAGTAAGAAAAAGACCTTCGTTAGATTCTGAGTTCGGGAGAATGGTTATGAAAAGGGAAGGTATTAGCACCCCTTTCCATCCGTAGTTATCTACGGGCTCTTAGTTGCTCTAGATCACTTTTTAAAATTGCTTTCTGTGTGTTTGACAAAGATGTTTTGAAAAAGGCATTTCGCTTTGACTTTGTAATGACTCATGTAGGAGTGTATACAAAATGTTCGGAAATGTTTTTTGTTTCGAAAAGAATTTGAACTTTGAAAAAAAAGTGTGTGGTGTGAAAAGCATTTGATAGAGCAAGCAACTAAATAACTTATTTACCCACTAAGAATTGGTCGTTTTGTTGTACTTCTACGTTCCTTTAGAATAGCGCTAGCCATACCATTAGTTAGTAGGTAGCTCCATTCGTTGGATGTAAGCGGGACATTCGAAGGGACATCGGATGGTCATCGAAAGCAACTTGTAGGAAGTATCCTAGCACATTCGAAGGGACTATCATCATTTTTCGTAGGCGACAATCGAGGGTCAAGATCATGTATTCGGAGGCGACATCGTGGGTCTTATGATCTTTGTATCGAAGGGACTATGATGATTTGTTTGGAAGGCAACGGTGCTAGAATACCTCTACATTCGAGGGACATGACCATTTTTGAAATCGAAAGGCATCGAGAGAGGATTACCCTAAGGGGTGCATGTGTGAAAGAAGTGTGTCAAATTCAGAATATTTTATCTTGCAAATTAGTGGGCTATGTTCATTGTTATCTTGCCATACACGCCTAGTTACTAGCAATTTATAGGGTGCGGAAAGTAAAATGCGGAATGTAAAAGCGGAAATGTAAAGGTCCTACGCTATTACAAGGCTTTGGGGCAGATACATAATTTAAAATGCGGAAAATAAAGTCCTAATTAAAACTATTACAAACCATATGCAATTACATTATTGAAAATTGAAAGTAAAAACGGAAGAATCGTCTGAATCGGATGAACCTGTAAAACAAACGGAAAATCGGAAGACATGATGAAATCGAAATAAGAGAAAATGTTAGAAAAATGCAAATTTTAATATGAGAAAATTGTTATATGCTGGAAATAAGATAAATACATTAAAATATTTTTTTGGGATTTTTTAGATGCATTTTGGTAATTAAAAATGAATTTGCAATGATTAAAATGCTAAAATAAAAATAAAAATAAAAATAAATATGCATGCAAAAAGATATTTTTAAATTTATTAAATTAAATAAAGATTTTTTAGAGAATAATGCAAAAAGAATAAATGTTTTTGGTGATTTTTTAATGCAGAAATAAAAAACATGAAATTAACTAAAACAATGCAAAAATATTAAATAATTAAGAAAATAGAAAAATATTGAAAAGTGAAAGTTTGAGAAATAGAAAAGTGAAACCGGCGCTGGGAAGGATCGAACTGATGTCCTTTGAGAGTATCTACGCACAGCAAACGTTTTAACCACTGAGCCATATGACACTTGGTGTTTTGAAATTCAAAATCAAATCAATATGAAGGTAAACGTGTCATTGATTTGAATTCAAACCCAGTCAGCCGTGTGGACCCCATGTGTAACAGTGGCGAATCGGAGCCCAAACTTCCAGCGTGCGATCCAACTTTCAGCGCGAGTCCAGCTGGAGCTAGGGCTCGGTCATCTTCTCCGTTGCCCTTCAACCTAAAACACAAAATGCATCATTCAACGTGAAACAAAACCCGGATCGACTAATTCGATCCTTGCGAAAGCGATGGTGCAGTCCTTTCGTCCTGAAACGGCCTAGAACTCGTGTTTCGAAACTCACAGCTCTAAAAACCCTAACAATGGCATGCTTGGATTTCTACGTGGAAACTTTCATGTAATGAATCAAACATGATCTAATGAATGCCCTGGACACAAACAAATACATGAAAACGATTAATAATGCATGGAATTATGAAATCGAAATTTGGAAAGTTTGCAAACCGGTGAGAACTCAAGGCACGTTAAGGCGACTGGGCTTGAGGTATGAGTATGGATCGATTGCTGGGAACCTCTGGAAGGTGATTGAGTGGTTAAATTGGCCTGAAGCTTGCTGAAAACAAAAATTCGAATTTTTGGATTCTTGAAAAATTTTGCAAGAGTTTTGGGTGGTTTTAGGGTTAGGTCTTCCGATCCTCAGGCTTGTGTGTATGCTTGATATTTATAGGAGGTTTTGGAAGAGAAAAACAAAGAAAAAGATTGGAAATTGAATGTGCAAATATTTTCCAATAAATAAAATCAATTTTCTTTAAAATCTTGATTTCTTCTTTCCATATGCAAGCTATCACGATTTGGCAAGAGTGGTGGGCTTTCTTGGTCATTAAGAAGATATAAATCCAACTTATTTGAAAAAGAAACTTAATTTACATATTTTACATAATTTATTTTTGAATTAAATGTTATAAAATTCAAATATAAATCACAAAAATAGAAAATTACCAATGCCAAGCATTTATGGGTCAAGAATAACATCATGAACAAGTTTGGATCAAAAGATTATAGGCCCATTTGGAAAATTTTGCATTTTGACCAAAATGTCCTTTTGTGCAATTGTCCAAAGTTGCCCAACTTTTGAATGGTGTATCTTGCTCAATTTTCCACATTTTTGAGTGTTCTTGGACTTTATGGAAAGCTCTAAGAGTCCTCTAAACAATGTCTTTGGTTTCATCTCAATTGGAGTTACCATGCTCAATATATCTTCAAAACAAAAAGTTGACTTTTTGTTGACTTTGAAAATGACCTGTAATGTTTTGAGCTATACCTCTCAAATGAAGCATTTTTTGGACATTCTTGTGAGACATGAAGTTGTAGAGAATTGAATTTCCTTCAAAATGAGCTTTGGTGGGAAAATTTATGAGAAAGTATGAGAAAGTTATGATCAGTCAAAGTTTAGTTGACTTTTCACCTAGAAACCCTAATTTAGAAAGTTTGACTTTTGAGCAAATCTTGAGTTTTCTTGATGAATCATGATCAACCCTTGATCAAATGATGAATTTAACTTCAAAATGAGGATGTTGACCAAAAATTATGAAGTTTGACTGTATGTTGACCACAGTTGACTTTTTGTCCAATACAACTGATTTTCAACCATCTGAGCAATTGTCTGAGGAAACTTGACTTGTGAGGCTTGAAACTTGACATGGAGAATCTTTGAAGCATATGAGGAGGCATGAAGGCCATTGGAGATGTTGGAAATTCATCTTGACTTGAGAGATACCAAACCCTAGTTTGGGTTGATTGTCTAGGAGAGAGTTTGTCTGATCAACTCTTGAGGAATCCTTGAGCATAGATGTATGAAATCTCTTGAGTAGATGGAGGGAAAATTTTG
>CM038795.1:190785642-190833932 GCA_021764765.1 Vicia sativa | reverse complement strand
CTTTTCCTCTTGCTTGACATTCTTGCTAACTCTTGGAGTTCACAATCTTCCTTGCCTTTCCGGCTTGAGTGGATCGGATTACCAAAGTTATAAAGAGTGATAGAGAGTTGTTATCAAAGGGATCCATTAGAGTGTGGATTATATACGCATGATTGATTTTAATGCTTATTTTAGTTTTTAGATGATAAAAGAAAAATAAAGCATTGTCATTTGTGTTTTAAATTGTGATGTAAAATGGAAGGAACAAAACATTTGAATGAAAAGGCGTTATTTTATTTCATGATAAAAAGTTGCAAATGCAAACATGGTGGCCCTACATATGATTTATTGTGCCTTGGGCATAGCACAAGGTATTTGCATGATAATGAGAAATAGAAGAAAGTACTCTGACCATCGTGGTAGGGACCACGGTCTTAGAGAGTCGATTGTTGAGCTCCACGCTAGGAACATGAGGTGGATCCACTTATCAATATCAAGTTCATTGTATGAATCATCAACAACATTTGCTTGTTGGAGATGATTCTGGCGCTAGAAGACCTCATTGAAGTAGCCAAGTTGGGAGCTTTCAGAATCTAACGGCGCAGAACAAGGTCAAAGCCCAAACTGAACTTGTTGAACTTGGGAGCTACCTCCACCACCGCATTGACCGGGGTGTCCGACCTCAACCATTTTGCATCTCAAAGATGCCATGGAAGATAAGCTTGTCTTTCTTGACCTCCTCCTATGAGGGGTCTTCACATATGAACTGCTTTCAAAGCCTTGAAATGGAGTTTCATGAATCTCACCATCAACCACAACATATCGAAAGAGGCAGATGACTCACAATGTATTCTTCCTAAAAGCGGTGTGATAATTTTCCTTCATTTGGTATTTTACGACACGGTGAAAGTGGAGTGACTTCTCGACTTTGTGAATCCATGGAGCCCAAGAGCAGCGATAGGCAATTTGGATGTCCATGACAAAAATGTCGTGCAGTGAGGGCCAACTTTGATGGGAGGTCTAATTCTCAAAATAGATTGGAAACCATCAAAGGCTTTAACAATTAGATCACTAGGCTAGGTTCAAGACCACCATAGTCGATCTTAGGTAATCGGATTAGGAATTACATTGAGAGAGAACGATTAACAACCAACACTCGGGACAAAGTAGTTCCCCGAATTCCATAGAAATATGGCAGCTCTATTATGGTTGAACCCTCGGTGGAAGATCACAATCGATGAAACCCCGATACATTTGTTAGCGATATACTTGCACACATTTTCAAAGCGCCCACATATCTCTTACGACCACGAAGGCGGTGCTCATGACATTAGCGTTCATATGTGCTTACAGTCACGTAGCAAAGAGAGGATAGAAATTTTGAGGCGTCTTGGCAAGCTTATCAATCACACGGAAGTCACTCTTGCGGATGAACATAATCTCCTCTACATCCTTCTCAAGGTCGAGTTAGCTTTGTAGTTCGAGTTGCTTCGTGCATTTGCTTGCCCTTAGCAACAACTTCTACATTGGATTGTACCATCTTGGACTAGAGAAATTCACCCTTCGGTCATACCACCACTTCAACCAATGTTATCGGCATTAGTAATATCCAACACGCCATCCTTCTTAGCGGAGGAGAATCTTCTGTTCACCATGATAATAAACATCCGACCCATAATGCCACAGCACAACTTTTGCCACTTTCATAGGGCAGGGACGGGTTAGTAATTGCCAATGGAATAGGTTTTGTTGGAGCAGATATAACAATCGGAGAATAAGGGATAATTATCATAGATACACCGCGTGTTTCAACTTTCTCATCCCTTCTGATCCGATCAAATTTCAAGTGGCCACTACTAATCAAATACTAAATACCATCTTTCAAGTTTGCACAATCGTTTGAACAATGCTCACATCTCTCGTAACCAGCTTCGCAACCAGCAAAAACGCCTCTCTTGATCAAGTATTCTTTGACAAAAGGTAACGGTGTTTTCACCAAGTCAACATCCATTATCACATTAAGGACCTCCCCATCTTCCATTACAACTTGAACGACCCCATGACACGGCTTCGGGTTTTGGGTAACATTAGGTCCAGCAGCTTGCGGTCGGGCTTCCAATTCAATAGTCTTTGAATCAATAAGGTCTTACACTTTGCATTTGAATGTGTAACAGTTCTCAATATTATGCCCCAACGTTTCAGAATAGAACTCACAGCTAGCATTGGCATCATAGTTTCTAGGATGCTTGTCAAGAGGCGGAGGTGCAAATGCAGGCTTTGGCACTACCAGCTTGAGATCATTCAAACGGGCAAACAAATCAACATAACTCATCGGAACAACATCAAACCTCTTGGGAGTATGATTCTCTTGCTTCCTCTGATTTTGTTGACGAGGTGCTTGCTGAGCTTATGGTTGACCGTTGTATGCCTTCTTAACACTAGAGGAACTTCCTCCCTCAGAATATTGGATTTTCCCAGATTTCAGCCCGTTTTCGATCCATTCACCATAACGGACCATGTCTGCAAAGCTTGCAGAAGTACTACATTCAACATAATAATGTCCAGACAGAGTACTAGTGAGCATATCAATCATCTCCCGCTCGACCATGGGTGGTTGAACTCTAGCAGCAAGTTCTCTCCATTTTTGAGCATACTCTTTAAATGTTTGACCCAACTTCTGAGACAAACCCAACAATTGTGTATGATTTGGAGCCATATCAATGTTGAACTGGTACTGTTGAATAAAAGCATTCACAAGGTCACACTACGTCCTGATGTGACTTCTCTCCAGATGCACATACCATTCTAATGATGCTCCAGTCAAACTCTCTTAGAAAAAATGCATAAGCAGCCTTTCATCTTCAGTGTGAACACCGCCATCTTGCGGAAATAAGCGGTAATATGAGTTTTCGGACAAGTCGCCCCATTGTATTTGTCAAACACAGGGACCTTGAACTTTAGAGGAAGCCTCACTCTTGGTGCCAACCCCAAATCAAATAAGTCCAAACCCGACAATTTTGTCCCTCAATGACCTTGACCTTTCTTGAGCAATGGTACCTTTGATCATCAATGGAAAATCAACTTTAATTTCATTCACAAAATAAGCTTCATCATTTTGGTCAACATCCAGACCGTGGTAACAAGGACGACCAATCTGATGCCCGCATCTCATCATCAAAGAAATATGGCCCATGAGGTGGAGTAGGTGGTGGAGGCGGAAACCATTGAGATGTGAACTGGACCCACGAAGGTGGTCGGTGACACCATATCGACATTCTCATGTTCAACACGTGGTTGACCCACGACATCATCAAGCAGATTACGACGGTCATCCTTTGAGCAGGATCTCTCACCAAAGCCCTACTCTTGTTGTCCTTGATTCATATTAGTGATAACTTCCATGAATTGAGTCATCTGCGCCTCTTTGAACTTTCATTTGCCTACCTTGAAGTTGTTCCATTTGTAGCCTTTTGTTGTTACGACTCGGTAATGGTGGAAGTTTGCAATTTTCTACTAAATAAAAGCGAAGCCGAGGATGAGATCTCGATAAAACACTGTATGAAAGACTCATGTATGAATGCAAACCTAAAAATGCATGAAATGATCATCTCGGGATGTTCCTATAATTTATTATCAAGCATCAAATAATGAAAGGATAGTTGACAACAAAATCGGATCCAAACACGTCAAATGAGAATTACATTTATTGCATAAATGAAAGCGATAATTCATACGAAACCCAACGGATAGGAATAATACAATTTCAAAAGAACCCCGTCCAACAAGAGCACAGGTGATTAGTCACAAATCAAATAGGTAACATCAAGTAGTACTCGTATCGGTCGAGTAAGAGCCAAGGTGCTCGAAGCTCCTGGATCTCACCAATCAACTTTGACAAGTGGGTGTCTCGGCCTCGGAGCATAGTGTGCACCGCATACCCTTCATCTCTGGATGTCTGTAACTGAGTCTTCAGCCCTTCAACCTCTTTGGAAAGGATATCAATCTACCCTTGTCCACCTCAGACTTCATCTTCAAGCTTCTCCTTTTGTCGGGCTTCGTTAGCATCGGCTTCCCTTCAGGAGTTGCTTCCTTAAGGCCCATATTTATTCACCATGCTTGGCTTTCAATTTCCCATTGGCTACTTGCAAATTCTTCAGCTTTTCTTGTATCCTATCAAAATCTTTGGAAAATTGATCGGAGGAAGAGAAACTACCACCCTTGACCCTCTTGGTTTCTTCAAGTAATCCATAAGCCTTCAGAACTTGGTATTTCTGCTCGACTTCGACGGAGAGTCTCTTCTTATATTGGAGAGCGAATTCTAGGTCTATGGCTTGAGCTTGTAACTGTGACTTCAAAGCTAAATTCTCCGATTGGAGCTGCTTGTGAATCTCGAGGCGCATGAAACCTGGAGGAGGGGTAGCTGATGAAGAGGAGGAAGGAATGATACCTGGCGCCAGACTTTCAACCACAGAATCAGGTTGAGGATACAAAGGTGCTTTCCTCTTGTACGGAAGCAAAATCTTGGAGACTCGGTCCTTTAACCAGCTTGTATAAGAATCAAGTGCGTAGTCTCCCTTTTGGCCAAAGAAAATTGTGCCCCTCTTGTGAATTGACCTCCATGCAACAACAATCCAATTTAGCAAAATCGGATTCTCATCATTTGCAAAAAAAGATGCTTTCCTTTAACTGATGAACCGTGGGTGCCTTGGTCAAAGGATACCCTAATTGACAGCGAGTCAATGTAGGATTATAACTGATGCAACCCTTAGTTCCCATCAATGGTACATTTGGAAACTCTCCACAACTAGCAATGATCTCAGATCTACTCGACATGGTGTTCCAAACTATATCATATGAGGTGAGTGTGATGATTCGGCTAGACCACTTCTTGGTTTTGGAACAATCAACAAATTCTCCCTTCTTTGGCAAATGTGTACTGAACCATCGATAAAGCAAAGGCATAAAACCCATAACACGCCCCTTTTGACCATGACGTGAGTGAATGGCATAATATGTATCAGCCAAAATAGTAGGAACCAGATTGTCATTCATGAATACAGAGATTGCAGCAAAATCCACGAACTTCTCAAAAGAGGGAAAAATCACCATGTCATAGATCATGGCAGCTAAAATAGTGTTCAAGCTTTTCCAACAACCAATCTTGGAAAATTCATCATCTTTGACTAGAAGGAAGCCCAAGGGAAGTCCACAGGTGCGGTCTTTCGGAACCCAATTATCCCTTACTTCATTTACACGCAAACCAAGAGCTTTGGAAATGGCTTCGAAATCAGGAATATCCATCTTTTTGACAAAAGGAAAATTGCTTATGATGTTGATACCCAAAAGGAAAGAATACTCCTCAAGAGTAGGTGCTAACTGATAGTCTTGAAAGGTAAAACACCGGAGATCACTATCGTAGAACTGAAGTAGAGACTTCATGGCAAGAACTCATAAACCTTCCATAATAACGATAATATGTTCCCATGATCCTTCTTGAAATCCCTCTCAATCAAATCTTTCGGAAGAGTGCCTGCTCTCACTTTGGAGATGTCGAATGAACAAAAGAATAGGTGGAAGTCTTCCTTAGAACTTTAGTGTTGGTTTGATTATTGGTATCCATCTGGCGTTGATAATAAACCACAAGAGATCTGGAAATGATATGCATGCGAGTTAGATAAAATTACATGTTTTTCCTAACATTTCTTTTAAGAAAAATAAACATGCTATGATGCGAGTAAACTATGCATTGATCATGGGTTTACTACTTCCATGAACACCGATCAAGCATTGTGTTGTTTACTCTCAATTGAAGAAAACAAGAATCGAAACGGAAATGGCGGTTGGAAAATACCTGAATGGGATCATAGACAGTAGAAAATCTTGAGTCGACAGCAGAAAAATACCAAATCACCATCAATATTAAGTCACCAGGTCACCAAAGGTACACATAACAATCATGATCGCCCGCTCACGAGTGAAACTAAGGATTGGGTAAGGTCGTGGTAACTCAGGATCTAGTTCGCCTAGAGAACCATTGTATTACCTACGTGAAGATGATAGCCACAATTGAACCTCCACGAAACATGGACGACATGTCGAGACTACAAGATCTACATCCGTTATCTAACATGTTCCACTCTATTCTCAGGTATCATATGTCTCTCGGCGGTATGGGGCCTTTTACCTCTTGTAACTCCACCACCAAAGTAGAGCATAGCACACCAATGCAACCAATATATAAGCGATAAATATGCCACATAGAATACAATGCAAACATACAAAGGATGATGCGATAAAGCGATTAAATAGATAAACACCCAATAGACATGAAAAAAAAGTTAGGATCAACTCCTAACCGAGACCACAATGATCTGTCCCAGTGGAGTCGCCACTGAAACCACAATGAACTTTGATAGGGGTGTATCAATGGAGTCGCCATCAAACGTCTTTTATCTCACAACGGAGAAAGGAAAACATCGAGTAAACCTGAAGGGGAGAAATTGCGGGTCCTTCGACCGAGAGATCGAGAGAATCTAGGTAAGGGAGTTAGTTACGAGGAAGGATTAGCACCACTTTGTAGTACTCTATGGTATCCGCTTCTATTTTCTAGATAAAGGGTGTGTTATATCTATCTATTGCTCAATCGCTACAATGCATGCAAAAGAAAGTGGAAAATAAAGAAACCACGGGGGAAAGAAAGAATTATTTATAAAGTTTGCTCGATCAAGCCCCGTGACAAGATGCCTATGTATTTCCGCGTGCAATGGGAAAGTCAGAGCGTCATAGTTTGGCTCACTTGTTTTGGTGGGTTTTGTGGTTTTACTTGTGAAAAAGTTTTAAACACAAAAAAAGCATAAAGACAAAAAAGTTTGTCTTGGTTGGTTTTTTTACCTTAAAAAGAGTTCAAACCATTATTAAGTGTTTTGTTTTCAAAAGATAAAAAGCAAGTTTTAGCTTTAATTACATGAAAGGATGCAAAAAGAACTAGCAAAACAAAAGGAGACTAGCTAAGTACCTAATATTGTCATGCCAAATTTGGCCTATGGTTGAGGATACAAGGAATCTCTATCTATGAACATGCAAAGGATGAAAATCCTAATATCTAGGCTCGAGAATCTATCTTAACCGTGCAACTCTACGGGAAAGCTATCCTATATCCATCTTGGTTGTAGAACCAAGGGATACGAGAGGATGGAGCAATCAAGTGATTTGGCAGAAGCACACAAGTAATGCAATGCACAAACAAATGTCAAATAATTTGTAGGCATAGCCCACATAGCAAATGATGCGTGTTCAGCAGTAAATGTGAACCCCAAGAATGAGTGGAGAGTCAGAATAGGGAACTCTTGCCACTTTAATAACCGGCTCGATAGGAATAGTAAAACGATTCGCGTGTACCATACAAACACGGACTAGAACTACTGGGGACGACTACCGACCCTTTCCACTTATATCATTGACTCGATAGCGAAATATAAAAAACTTTGCTTGGTGGTGCCACGTCGTGTCCCTAACCACTTGACCTATGCAAGCACAATCGTAAACAAAATGAAAAGTGCCTCCTCTATGCACGGATGAGGGCGTTAAACAAACCAAACATAATTAGCGAACAAAAGCGCCCTAAATGGGTCTTTAAATAAACCAGAGGGGTTCGAACATGCTCCAACTACGGAAGCCTCATCATGTATCACTATTCCTACTTCTCATGGAAAAAGAAAATTTATAAAACCTACTTCTCATGATATCTAGAAAAGTTATAAGAGAATGCGATAAATGAAATGAGAAACTACCACACGGATGTAAAATCCAAAGATCACTGCGAGCTAAAAAATACTCGGAAAACATCGAGTTACAGTAGCCTTGAAATTAGAGTAAATCGGTGAGAAGAAATCAAGGTATCAAAACAAGCGGAACGCGCGTTCATACGTATCCGAAGCAATAACACCTGCAGGAGAACCATGGAAGCAGAAAATAGAATGTACATATATACGCACAAGCATAAGAACATGAGTATACACACTCCATAAGGGACATGCCTGCAAGAAGGGAGTTAGACACAAAAAGCAAGCAAAAAGAATGTATACATTGGTATACAAACGCGAAATATCGAAGAATCGTCTCATACGTATGTACAACACAAGCTCCTGCATCAAAGACATCTCAAACAAAGGTTAGGAATGCCAGAACACCTGTTGTTTGCACTTGGAAATAAGAAATGCCAAATACTTGCAGAATTTCCTTGTTTTGATCTGAACCACTATGCTGTGACATTTTTAATGCCAAAGGTCAATCCATACAATCGAATACAATTCAATGCTCATGAATGAGGATTAAGCATGAACATGTTAGGAATTCAAATCTAAATGAAAATTCAATGTTCTAGATGAAATTCAAATGCATGAACATGTGAGAAATGCAAGTCTAAATGATAATTCAGTGTTTTAGATGAAATTCAAATGCATGAACATGTGAGGAATGCAAGTCTAAATGACAATTCAATGTTCTAGATGAAATTCAAATGCATGAACATGTGAGGAATGCAAGTCTAAATAACAATTCTAATGCTCATATATAAGCGAATCAATGCAAGCAAGTTATGCTACAAAGTGTTGGAAACTTCGTGTCAAGGCTAGGTTATGCATTAACACAAACACTTAGAATGCATATGCAATGGATTTGCCATGATGCATAGTTTGCCTTGTGATCAAGATGCTTTGAAATCTACATGTCGACGTGCTTGAATGCAAATTATGCTTCAAATTATCATGAACTGATGAAATTCAATCAATCTAAATGCTCTTCTAATGTATGAGTGTGTGATAGATGATGCAAGATGCATAAATTTGTGACCTATATGCAAGGTAAATACAAGTGCATAAGAGTATATGCATGCTATGTGTACCCAAAATTCGCCCTCTTCATTTTTAATAAATAGTTGGCACACTTGATTAATAGGTGCATTTCATACATATCATTCATGCATTAACCATGGGTTCAAGATTTTCTAAATCATATGAACTGTCAATTCTAAAGAAGAGTTTGGTTCCAAAATTTGAATATCGAGGTTACATTATTTCAAGTGTCGTCTTAGTGTATGAGATGTGTGCATCAAGAAGCTTACGATTATCTCTCAGAATCAAGGTTTTGGAGTTGATTTCCTCTCATGTGGATATTGATTAGGGTTTTCAAGATACGATGTGTTGTGGTCGAATATTTGAGCCGAATTGATTATATGGTATACATTGAGTTTTGAAGTATCTGCATATGGCTTATCGATTCACGATTCATCAAAAATCAAGAAGCGATCGGATAAAATGATATTTAGTGTATGTCTGAAAATTCAACAAAGTCAAAGTTTGACCGAGTGGAATTTCTGTCAAATTATTGTCAATCGACATTTAGAAAATGTGATCATTCTTTGAGAAAATCGGAAGAATCGGAAGAAAATGAGTTTCTTGCATATTAAGTAATCTTGGGCGTAGGAAAAATTTCTAAGTTTTAAGCATTTTGTGTTCATAGTCATGTTATCGACTCTCTATCTCATAAATGCTGTGGTCGGATTTTGGAATTGGTAGTTGTTGGAAAAGCGCATTTCGTACTGAATTGTTCCTTGAAGATTTCTCCAAAAATGCTCGGTTGAGTTATGAGGTTCAAGTTTAATGTTCACAACTTTTGAAGTTTACACTTAGTGAAATTTTGGGTGTTTTTCAATGTGTTCATACTCGACTTACGAGGTATTTTACGTGTTTAGAGCATCGTTTGCGTCGAGCTCAAAATTAAAGTTATTCATTTTGCGTGATCTACCACTTTGTTGAAGGAATCGAATTCGTTCGGGACTCTGATCGAAAGTTACAAAGCCTAGAAAATAAGAATTCACCATGTTTGCAATATTCGAATAGTTGTTGTGCGCATGTTAAAATTTTTTTATCATCGATTCGATCGCATGAAAAACTTTGAACACGAAATTTGGAGTTTATCATGTCCTCTATAAGTTTCGCTCACAAACTATTTCGTTTGAGACGTTGTAACAAAACATACGAAGCCTCGAAGTGGTTAGGTTGAAGTTGCCAAAATGCAAGATGACACACACATTGTTGCCAGGCCTACGAGAACATTTTATCAAATAGTTGTTGTGCGCATGTTCGAGGCTGTTTTTCACATCGATTTGATCTCCGTGGAAAACTACGAACATGAAAGTTGGATTTTGTCATATCCTCTATAAGTTTCGTTCGAAACCGTTTCGTTTAAGTTCTGACAAAGATCTGAAGCCTCGAAATGGGTAGGTTGAAGTTGGAAAATTGTTGAATGTCATGCGCAAGATCCGCCCAGTAAGCGAACTTTCATTGAACGATCAGCGTGGTAAAGTTCAAGCTTTTTCGATGATTAAGGCTTTGTGTGGATTTTGTTGAACTACAAAGTTGTTCTATCACGCATACTATTTCAGTGCAATAGCGAGTTTGCATCATTTGGTTGAGTATCAAAAGAGCTATGAGGCCATAAAGTAGTGCACTGGCATGAGCGAATGATTGACGATGTTCAAAAAAATTCCATGATAATGCAATCATTGGTGAGGCGACAACTTCAGAGTCATTTTCGACCATGCTACAGGCATCGATTAGAGAAATTTCTAACAGGAACTTTGTTTATACAAGTGCCATCTATTTTGGTCTTGGGATAAGCGTAACGTGAGAAGGCTTAAATCGGAGTTGATTCATTAAGTGGAGTACATGGCGTTTCGAAAAGATTGGAGAAAGCGGTAACATTAATGCCAAATAGTTTTTTGCTCACCGTGAAGGATTTGATAGTTGTAACAAACTATCTATTTCCTCTCTCTGGCTCATATCAGTAACAACCTATAACAAACTCTTGCTTCATTTTTATTTTCTTATCACCACGACCATTATCCTCGATTCTTCAATTATAATCATCTCCTCTTCTTCATTGTACTCTCTTCTTCCATTCTTGACCCTCATCCATCCATTTTCTAACAGAATGGTACAAACCACCTTTCCACTCTCTTCCACTCCCTCAATCATGATTTTGTTTCAGATTCTAACCACCTAAAACCTATAACAAACTCCGATCTCTCTCTCATTTATCACCACTCTCTTACGGCGCTAACAACCATCTCTAACCATTCTCTTTCATCCGTAACCAACTCTTAATGGTAACAACCTCCAAGAAACCTTCACCATCTTTCTATCAGAACCTCCACCTTTTCATGCATGCCATCTTCCATCAATCACCAACATTCATCATCATCTTGGAAAATAGAAGGCATTGAAGAGTTATCTTTAAGTTGAAGCTCAAGAATGACGCCATAACGGTCGCGCTTTCATCTTCACCAATGACGGAAATTTCTTAGTTCTTTATATTCGTCGGTGAGGTTCAGACGTTTGGTGTGACTTTAATTCTCACGTATAAGAGTTTCTAGATGATCCATCATTGTCGCTGAGGAAGCTCATACAAATGTGTAGTTTTCTGGATTCGATACTCAGATCTCGATTTACGTACAAATTTCTCTACGCTTGAGCAAGACTTCGGAAATTTCAAGATCCGATTCTTACTCGGCGTCAAATTCTGAGTGCATTAATGGTAGTTTGGTCTTGATTCGTGATCGGCCCACTGCGTCGTGATGACAAAATATTGAATAGCGATCGGAGAATGTGTTTTAGCGAGGTTGATTTGTACTCCAACGAGCCCTAGACGTGTTGTGCTTCTACTGGTACATGGCTATCCATTACTCTCCATTCAAGCTTCGACATGTGTCCTTTCTGGTTTGTTTTTTTTTTCATTTTAATTAAAGTATATTTTGCCAATTGATATATGTATGTGTAACACATGAAAATGAACGTTACATGATCTTATAATATAAAAATCACGAAACTTCTTTTTGTTTGGAAAAGATGGATAATGGATCAAACAAGATGCGGGCTAGTGAAATGCTAATACACCCACAAGCCCAATAAAAGCAATTATAATTAAATTTAGTTCATTAGAAAATTGATTATTACACCCTATTTGTACATATGCAACTTCCATACATTTTCAATTTTGCTTCGATTTGATTGTTTCGACATGTAAAAATACATAAAAATAGCTTTCTAACATTTTTAACATCTTATGATATTTTTGATATTTTTTGTGAATTTTTAAAAATTAATTTCCTTTAGTTTTTAATCCATTTTTGATAATATGTTTAGAAACGATTCATTCTGTGATACCTGCGATTTTGATGTGGTTTGATCGTTTCTCGACAATTAAAATATGTATATAAATAAGTTCCTGTTGCTTTAGGACTTTTAGAGTTTTATCAAATTTTTTGGTATTTTTTGTAATTAAATTTCGATCCCTTTTTAATTGTTTCCGATAACATGTTTAGAAGCGATTTTCCCATAACAATACGTATTTTGATGCGATTTTTTGATCTTTTCTTAACAAATTTTTTTTCTAAAAATAACATTCTGATTCTATGATGTATTAGGAGCTTTTAGATATTTTTCTCATAATTTTTTAGATCTTTTTAGGTCTTTATCCGATTTTCCCTTTCTGTGAACATAAAGATGTATAATTGCTTGCTATTTCACTTAGTTAGCAATTGATCTTTTGCATGCGGTGTCTAATACTTGTTCTAACCTTCAACTCTTTTTGATTAACATGTTGACATGTTTAGGTATTTATTATCTTGATTTAGAACCCATAATTGGTCATATGATTAGGGTACCATGCTAGTTAACCCTTAGGCGACGATTGATCATTTTGACATAGTTTTGCACATAGTTTCATTACAATCATGATATTTCTTGTACATTTTCTTGAGACCATTTAATAGGGATTATCTACTGACTTGTAGAATTTCATGTCTAATTTTATTCAATACTTAATTCTCAAGTTTCGATTATGTTGTATGGTTTAAAAGCATGTTTCTCTTGTGTCATGTGAATCGAATAATTTTAGGAGTTTAATACCATGTGTTTCTTAGAAACTCTAGGACATTTTTTCCCATTTAATTGTAGTTAAATGTAAACCTCATCTTAGGACTGTAAATAGAACTTCAAAGCTAACCTTTAATAGTTCAATTCCTTGGAACTAGTTAGATGCTTACATAGTTTTTCTAGTTTGCTCTTGCATGTTTCCTTTAAAATATTTTCCTCTATTTTTTTTGTAGATACTTAGGAAAGCTTTAGAACATGTAGTTGTTGCCCTCTATTAGGAATCTACCTTTAGGTGCCTCGTTTCCTTTGTGAATAATGCATTTTAGGCTATTTCTTGTATAGATTTTTGGTTTCTAATTGCTCTTGGTCTCTAACTATGTTTAGCATTGTATTTGAGGATTATTATGATGGACTTAGCTCGATTTAGATATCATTCACGGGTTATTTTGCATTATATGTGCATGGCTGCCCGGTTTTCTATTCTTATGTTGCTATATCGTTCACATTCCATTTCTTCACATTTGGATCCTAATTTTGACTTGTGATGTGAGTATGCCATTATCTTCCGCCTCCTTGTTATTTTTGGGTGTTCGTTGACTTGTGCAAGGTACATTGAGGATATTTTGGTTAGGTACCTAATCTTGGTACACTAACGTACCACTTCTCCGTGGTTACATTTGCGTTTGAAACACATTTTGCTTTGTGTTTTCTCATATTACGAAAACACATGTTCTCTTATTTTATCGGATATATACTTTTGTGTGGGTGTTCGATTATTATGACTTGTTTTCTACAGCGCATGTTGCGATATCACCTTGTGGATTATATTGGCCGAGATGTTTCTTATTATTGCTTTGTTGATGGTAGTTTACTCGAAGTTTTCGGAGTATTTTTATCTTGCGATTGCTCTTGGATTTTATTATCCGTTTGGTATTAATTTTACTTTGTTTACCATATTCTTTTACGCTTTTCTAGAGCATGAGAAGTAGGGTTTCACCTTTCCTTGTCATGAGAAGTAGGAATAGAGATATGAAGGGGCTTCCGTAGTTGGAGCATGTTCAGTAACACTTCTAAAATACCCGCGAATCGTTAAGTAAAATCGAGTTAACACGTAAACAAGGAATGTCACAATTAAAATTTAAATGAAATACAAAAGCCTCAAACTTGATCGATAATCATGTATAGAAGGAAATTCTTTGAATAGAGTATCAAATTAATATCATGTTTTACCGGTGGAAAATATCACAAAAGGAATAATTTTAAATCGGTATTCAACATAAATTAAAACAATGGAGTATAAAATAAAACTCTTCATCCAAGCGTTTCCCCGGTGTTACAACTATCGAGCATGACAACGACACGCGGATAAAAATACGACACGACTCTATAAGCCATCCTCCACCGACTCTGAGCCGTCTTTAATCAGAAATCATTAAAGTAAGGGTGAGATCTCTATCAATATAGAATTCATTATCGTTTTAAATACAAGCGGAATAATTCAATGTGTTAGTCCACTATCATTAACATAATCATAGTTCGGTTCACAATGCATTGCACACAATTCATTATGCAAATATAACAATCAATGGAAATTGCAACACTGAAACCACCCAGCATGTTACAATCCCATATGCAATCACGGACTCTATGCATGTGGTACCAAGCGTGACCAAGTCCACACTGTTCCATTACACTTTGGAAGCAACGTCAATCAATGATTAGCCCATAACCATTGGGTCAAGAATCTAGCCTCACTACCTTTGCACATTAGGTAAGTCTATTGGCCATAAGTTCAATTCCACAATAGGAATGAACCATCACCGGAATGTTATGCATGCACCATAAAAGCATGCAACATCAAATCAATGGAATATGATCACAACATAATTCCACATAATACCATCTTTTGAGTTGGTATCACTCCATCTTTTATTTTCTTTGAACAAAATTCGATGTTTTGACATCCTTTCAATAAAAGTTCTTAAATTTCAAGACAACATAGGATTTGCATTAGAATTATCATTCATAGAATAAAACATTCTTTGCATATGAATAAGTGATTAAACATCAAGTAAGCTTGCATCATGAGCATCAGATGAAAAACTTGATTATTCCGAGAGACAAACAGCTTCAGGGATGTGTTGAAGATTGAACCATTTTTTTGAAGAGTGTTTCTAATCTGGGGCATGCTTTCTATTGACTCATTGAGTATGAAGTCAATGAAGAATAATCTGAAGCAGATTATATGCAAGTTTCTGATTACCTGAAAGTTTCTGTTGAGCTATGGTGTATCACTTTCAGTTTTTCCCAAGGGGTAGATTGCTTAAATTATCTGTTTGAGTATGGAGCAGATCATGTTGAGAAGCATAATTGTGTGTTAGCTTGCATTCTAGATAAAAGACAATTACCCTGACGAGGTTTGGTCTTCAAAATCTATGAGTCCCTCATCTCTCTAACAGCACGAGGTGAGGAATTGGATTATCAAAACCCCGCGAAGCAGGGGAAGTATCCCAATGATGGTACTCTTTTGAGAAGAATTATCTCAATGTTTGATCAATTGGAAGGGTGGAGAAACATGTTGATGCTCTGTAGAGTGTGTGATGATTAAACCGGGGCAGTTATGTCAAGATTCTGACAATCTCTCAAAATGATGATCAATCCGGTGAAGTTATGTCGAGATTCGAAAATATTTCAAGTGATGATTAATCTGAAGAATTCAAGTCGGGATTATATCCCTCAAAGTTCAATCAAATTGGGGCATTTGTGCCAAGGTTTATTCTCTCCGAGAATCGTTGATCAAGGAGAATCTTTTAGAATCAGAACTGGAGCAAGTTGTCTCTCGTAATTCTCTCCATGGGAGGCGTTGATATGACTTGTAACTTGCAGGCACGTGATGGGTTATTAGTATGAAGTCCCTTTCCCCAATGAAGAGTACATCTCAATCCAGGATCATGCCATGTGAAGCCAATTCTCAAGCATAATTCATTTCAGGAAGGTCCTGATAGGTTGATTTTATTATCGGTGATTTGTGCGTCGACATATCGATATTGTCGGTACTCCCCAGTATAAGTCTCGATGTTGATCTAGGCTTATCGGTGAGTCGATTCTCAGCAGAATTCATCACCAGAGCCTGATGGGTTGATTAGCTCCCCAGTGATACAAACTTCTACATTATTGACATTATCATAATCACCAGTGAATGTTAACAGGGATTATCCTTAGTGGAAGTTGCCTTTCAAAAATGACAATTCTTAAGATCTTTGACAGGGTATCATCCTAAAGTAGAACGAAAATCCCTAGTGCAAGTCATGGGTATCGATCTCAGATAAACCCCCGGTGAGGTCGTTGATACCTATTCCAGGCGAAATTCCCCAGTGAATGTCCGTCGAATTCTTAAATCATCCCTAATAGAAGGTTCTGGCCTTTATTCTCAATGAAGATGGTGTTTGAACTATTGGCTTAGGGTTGATATCCCTAGTGAGTATTCTTGACAGATGAATTGTTATTGTATTCTCCAATGAACAGTGCATTGCCACATCAAAAGTTCCCAATGTATAAGGTGCGCCCCGGTCAATTGATTCTATTCCCGGGTGTAAGTCACATTATTCCATATAAAGTCATTCTAAGCATCTTCGAGAGTTTTGTTCTCAGATAGGCCATGTTGAGACAAGAATATTTGTTTCTCCAGTGGAGTTGGATATCTGAATGTATTCCCCAATGGAGCTTTCTATCCGAATCAGATTTCTCTTTCCCCAGTGAAGATTAATCATTCATCTTTGCCGGTATTTCTACACCGATGTGCATTCCCCAGTCAAAGTCTCCCCAGTGTGGTCTTGATATTGAGATCTTTATTCTTGGAGACAAAAATTGTTATGTTATCTCCGGTGGATTCTTGGTTTGAAAGGTTCATATCCCTACAGAAGAATTGATCCCCCCACGAAGTCTAATTCCATTTGATTTATTCAAGAGGCTAATGGTTACTCGCGGATATTTGTGGATTTCCCCATGAAGTTGTGTTCCCCAGCGGAGTTTCTTTCGAAGTTCCCCATGAAGTCTCCAAATTCCCTAGTGAAGGTAGGAGAATTCTCTAGAGAAGTTTTCCGTATCCTTAGTGAGGAGTAATGACTCTCTCCCCAGGAAGTCAAGATTTGGTTTAACTCAATTCGATTCTCCCAAGTGAAGAACGCTTCCATATTGGAATTGCAATTTATTTTGCAAGTGTTCTCCAAAATCCACTCCCCGTGGTACCTCTCTCTCTTGGATGTTAACGACTTCTCGTGACCGATCATCGATCTACTACTTCACATTTAATCATTCATTCATGCATTCATTACATTGCGTACCCTAAATGCGTAGCATTCCGTTGATTAGGAGAATTCATATAAAAGTTCAAACATGCATAGTAAGTGTTTGCCATTATGTATACCGGAAGAAATAAAAATCTATGTGGTACCACCAAAGATGTTTTCTCGATGGATTACGCTTCCCGTCGTCACTTCAAATCAAGTGTCTTATGGGAACCTTTTCCTCTCCATTGGAGTCTTCTGACTTTCTTTACCTTAGTCACGTCGTTCGTATACCCTTTCCCAAGTCGTAGACTTTCCTTTCGTGTAAGCCTTTGGTTATATTACCTGAGTTATATCACCGTTAGAGTAGTAAGTCGGTTACAACCTTTCTTACTTTTCAAGTATTTAGTATCCATACTTAAGATTCTCTAATATCTCATACCATTCCATACAAAATCACAAATTAAGCCTCTCTCTCTCTCTCTCATCTTGGGTTTGCCTTGGGAGATCATCAAGCACCTTGATTGTATATGTTTTGTGTATAATGTTTGATACGTGACTAATCACAATGTATATTATTTTCCCTCTAGATGTTGTGATGTAGGTAGATGATGCAAAGTTTTCTTATTTAAGAGGTTTGTAGATTCATGTTTATATTTCCATGCCTCCTCTTCCGTATCAATGTATTGAAGTGTTTTTCTCATTGAACTCCTTTTGTCATCTACTATGATCTCTCAACATTAGGGTTTAGGTTCATGGGTTTATTTCCATGCCTCCTCTTCCGAAACTAATTAATTTTTAGTGACCAAATTAAATAACTAAATCGACTTTCAATTAATTAATTAAAATAAATAAAGTATCATTAAATAAAGGTGAGATATTAATTGATTAATCAAGAGTTGATTAACTTAATTAATCAAGTTAAGAAAAATTGAATTAGTAAACTAATTCATTTTTAATAACAAAATTAAATCAGTAAATCAAAACTAGCTTAATCTATTAAGCGTGGATAAAAGATGGGATACAGAAGCATTGTCTTGATGTTTAATGGGAATCTTGCACAAACAAGCAAGTTAGTATTTACAAGGTAAAAAAATCGAAATGAAACTTGTATAAAAGATGCACGTGAATAAATGAAGAATTAAGTAATTAATCATTCAAGTATGGCTATTCACAAATGAAACTAAAATCAAAGAAACTCATGCTATTATTCCATTCACATCCAAACATGGAAAATTGAATGCAAATTAAGCTTCAATCACATAAACTAAATTTCGGCAGCACTACATGAACTTAATAATGCTCAATAAAATCATCTTCAAAAGTGTTCAACGCACATGAAAAGTACGAGATATCATAATGACTTTCAACATTGTTTGAATTCAAAACAAATTAACTTTCTCAATTTCATGTGAAAAGAATAACATAATGCCTACCTATTTTCTATATCTTACACGAATAAACGTGACAACGACATTAAACCATCATCGAAACTAATATGGAATCCTCATTACAAATTTAACATTAACCAACGAAATGTCATTGATACCAACACTCACGGATTAAACAAAGGCACGACAATCACAAGCCCTAGTTTAAACTATCCAACCAACTTCTCGTTATTTTAAAATTTGAAACAGACATAAATATCGAATTATTTAGCGTAGAATTTGAAATAGAAAAACAAACCATGAGTTCAAAATTGAACAGAATCAGCATTTCAAAGTTGACAAAACGTTTTCTCAGATTAAAACTTAAGAAACATATGATTAAGAACAAAAACAAATAGCATAATTCCTAACAAACACGGACATAATTGCAAACCAATTGAAAAATTTATCATGGTTTTTCGCAATAACTCAAAGGACATGGAACAACATATCCCCAAACTATAAATTCAGAGTTCGTCACAGCAAATCATAGTTACAATAGGGTATCGAAATATTACCAGTTTGAAACTGACAGAGAACAACAATGATTATGTACAGAAGATATTGGTCGTGGAATTGTAGTCGAAACTTGTTTGAGGATGAACGTGTTGCGGCTATTACTTGAATTTCGAGAGGAGACAGGAACGGAGAGCTGGTGACGAGAGATTAAGGAGTATTTTGAAGGCGGAGGTATTACGGAGGGATAAGACGGAGGTGAGGTAGATGAAGGTTTACGAAGATGGTAATGGCGGAGGATGTTGGTTTGTTCGAACAAATAATGGAAGGAAAAGGGTTCCGAAGATGGAGGGTGTTATGATGGAGTAACAGGTGGTTATCAGAGAGGAAGAAGGTAGTTGAGATGGTGAGGATGAAGGTAGTTGTAGCAGTTACGGTGAGCTCGCAGAGAGATGGTGGATGAGTTCGCGAAGTGAGATGGCGGAGAGACAGAGGGGTGATGGAAAGTTGCAGCGACGAGTTTACGATGGTGGAAGGCAGTGAGTGTCAACGATGAAGAGGAAGTTTTATTTGGATCTGATAATTATTGTGGCCTTCTTTCATTGTTTCCTTTTTCTGAACAGTAAACCAAACTCAAATGTATAGCCACAAATTAGGTTAACCAAATTATTTAATGCCCAAAATTGGATCCTAATGATAAAATGGACTCTTAAGTCCAATAGGATAAAACATAAGCTACCCAAAACTATTTTTATTTTGATTTTCTGAAATAAAAAGTGAACACTTAAAATTGTCAAAAACGATATAAATTCAGACACTAAATTATCCGAAAAATAAAATGAGTTCATTAAAATAAACTATGGGTCTCGAAGATTAAAGAAAAATTATAGAAAAGATCAAAATCGGAATAAAATGATAATACACTTACGGTTAAGAACAAGACTTCACAATGTACCGAAAAATTAGAGAGATCACATTTTTCATAATCTCATAAAAGCGTAGATTCATAAACGATGAGTAAAAGAAAAAATTTGAAATATTTTCCCGCTAATTTTTCGCACAGTGTCGAATATTTTTTAATAGTCTGTTTATAAAACCGAAATATCAATGTCATCGACATATAATCAATGTTGTTTTACTTCTACCTTGTTTATTTTACTTTTAATGTCAGATCAGGTGTCTCGACATCCTTATAGGCGTCTGATCCACTGAATTAGCTTACTAACACGTTTTGACTGTGATCCAATGGCCTACAAGTTTTTGGGTTTTATTTTATTTTCTGATTTTCTGATTTTATTTTTTATTTTTTTTAATCTTTAAAAAATCATAGAAAATATATTTTTAGGTCAAAAATTATGAAAAAATTCAAAAAATATTTTCAAATATTCTCTTTCTAATTTTTATTTTTTCATAATTTTATTTTCAGATTTAATTATTTTATGATTTTTCTCTTTTATTTGATGTATTTAAATGTTTTAAAATACTTTTTGACATTTAAAAATTTTGAAAAAAATTATGGAAGCATGCAATAGTCATTTGACAAATATTGGTGACCTCATTTTATTTGTATTTCTGATTTTACTATTTTTTTCCAAATTTTGATTCATGTACCATTTTTTTATATTTTAAAAAATAGTTTTTTCTTAATTCTAAAATATTTTATCAACACTTGTTGACCTTTGTTTGACCTTGGATAATTTTCTTGGAATTTTATTTTGGTGCATGGATACCATTATGTATTTCATCAATTAAAATTCAATTAAATAATTCATTTACAAACAATTTTTAATTTTTTTTATTAAAAAATTCATTTCTGATTTTGGATTTATTTGGATTCCTAAGTTTCCTCAACATCAATGGAACTTGGGTGTTGATAGATTTTAAGACCAAATCCATCAAGATGGTTGATTGATTTTGCGAAGTTAGACAAGATAGAATTCATTTGACGCATGAATGATTTTTGTGACATATACCCTCCCTCTTCATCTTAACCCATTCTTTTTCTTTTTCCTTTTTCCCGAATCAGAAAATGATCAATTGGTGGCATAAACTTTATGTTTTCCAAAAGCCCCAAAATATTGTTTCACCTTTGATTTTTGTTCAATTGGTGTTGATAGTCGCTCTGATTTTTTAATCAAGCTTCTGGCAAATTTTCACTAACTTTGTCCAATAGAAATTCTCAATTATCTTTGATCAAGTGTTGAGAGCTCTGATTTTTCCAAAACGGATGATATACTTGACAAAAAGCAATTGAAACTTGTTGTGTGGTCGCTATGATCCTATCAAGCTTCTGGAAAGTCTTTATGCTCAAGCTTCAAGATGATCATCCTGTTGACGACTAACAACTAACAATTAACTTTATTTCTACGCTTTTACTTTCCGCCTTTAGTTTTGCGCCCTTTTATTTTATGCTATTTACTTTGATGCACTTTACTTTTAGCATTTACATTTTATGTCATTTTTTCTTTGCTCACTTGAGTATTTTATTTTCTTGTCATTTTGAATTTGCTCACTTGATCTTTATTTTCCTTTTGAAAATACTTAATAATTCAACTTCAACCTTACAAAACTCTTAATTGAATGTTCTCGGACTTGGTTACTATCCCTATGCTCTGAGTTTGACCTTTGGACTTAGGATTAATACTTCAACCTCAGCTCGAAGTTTCTGTGATTCTGCTGTTATTTTGTCTGTGCTTGGGTTGTTATTTTCTTTGTGTGCAGGTTCTTTTGTTTGTGCTCGTTTATGAGTGGATTTCCTCCAAATACAGTCGTTACGCTTCTTGATTTTTGAAAGACATAATTTCATCTGAAGCATTGAGTTATCTGAGGCTTGATTTTTTTTCTAATTAATTGTTTGGTTAGTAATCCAAAGGATGTGATATGGTGTTGGCTTTTTTTAATGTCAAGTACTAACTTTCCTACCCGGTTAGATCTTTCTTTACCCTTACCTTTTACTTTATGTACATAGGTTAGCCTCTTCATCTCCTCCCATATTCTTAAATTTTCAAAATCTTCTCCCTCTTTTCCAAAGGATACTTGTTTTTAAAACTCGAACCGCTTTCATAAAAAACTTGCACTTAGGTCCATGTATTTTAAAACTTTTTTCTTAATAAACTTCCAATCCATTTAATAATACTTTGACCATTTCTCATAAGCTTAAAAACACATAACCTCATTCAAACTTTTTGAGCCCTTTGTGGCTTTTCTTAAAAACTTTTTGAAAGATAAGACTCTTGTCAATTCCATGAGATGACACAAACCGCTATACTTCTACCGTGTGTAGTGAAGAGATCGTTTTACTTGGTATATAGGATGCTTGTTGATGAAAATCCAAGCTTAAAATTCTCCTTTGAGTTAACAAAGCGCTCCTTTCTCACATTTATGGGTAGTAGGCATGTTTGCCACTTGAATAGCGTTGATGTCTATTCTTTTTAAAATCAACCAACACACAATTTTAGTTCTTTTTTAACCGGACTACATGGGTTATGATTTCAACATTGCACATTATTGATATGTAGGCCTGGAACTCATTGGAAGATCCATCAAATCAAAAATTGTAAAAAAATACTTTTTTTCTCATCCCCACCATCCATTTTGTACATATACCTTTTTTTAGCACACATATACAAATTTTCAAAAGGTTCTCACAGTACCATAGATGCTTTGGGTGCATAACATCTTCCCTTAGCATAACTAACCCCCGAATATAGATCTCTAATTTTTTTAGGATTTTATTCACTCTTTTTCCTAGTCCTTTGGATAAAATAAAAGCGCGGTGGCGACTTCATTGTTATTTTTTTGAGTTGAGTCAATTTAATGGCTTACACTCATAGTTTTCCCCGCTACAAAAAAGTGGTGACTTCACTGGGTATGTTTGACCTCTTGTTGGACCATCTCTAAGTGGGTTGACCCTACTTTTGTTTATTTTTATATATATGCTATATTTTTGGATATATTGTGTACTTATTTGTTTGTATTTTTACGGTTTTCGTGGTGCTTGGTGATCTCTTTTGAGTCCTCAACAGGACTTGGCAAACTTAAGATAGGACGGAGGGTCATGTTAACTTTAGGGAGTAATCACGAAGACCGTGACATGAGATCCCGACTCGGTGGAGACCTCCTTGATTGTGGTATTTTTATTTACGAGCAATCGGAAGACATGACAACTTTCGACTTGAGAGTCACTAAAATAAGCAAGTAGAACCCTTAACCCGTCTGAAATTTTTATGGGTAGTGCGGGGACTATTACGAGTTATCCGGAAGTAGTTTCTATGTGAGACTACATTCCGACAAGTTTCACACACGGTGCTAATTACAGGAGTACATCGAGGAAGTTAGTAATACCCATGGGTAGTACCCTCTAACTCCATGCTCGTGACGTCGAACCTATGGACCCCATGTTTGTGATCTTTGTGTGATTTTTGCATCATAAATTCATGCACTCATGCATTCTTTGAAAAGATGTTCAAGGAACTTAAGACGGACCTTTGCAAATATCTTAGGTATACTTTGACCATGGCTTTTGAAGAGGAGGACTCGAATGCATTTCAAGGATCACGAGATTGTTGGATTGATGAGATTGATTAATGAGATTGAGAGTCTAGAGATTTCGAAAGAGTATGGAGATAATATATTTTGATGAAGCTTAAGATGAAGGATAGTCTTCTTTATAAATTGGTTTAGTTCTATGATCCGTTGTACCATTGCTTCACCTTGCCTGATTACCAGTTAGTTCATACCTTGGAGGAGTATTCTTATTTGTTTGGTCGACCTATTACTAGTCTTGTTCTTTTCAACTTTGTTTTAGAGGAGGAGCCTAAGTACCATGAGATTGTTATTACCCACTTGAAGAGGTATGAGATTGAAGACAATATGACTACCAAGGGGTGTATCAGAGGATTACCAAATGCATTTTTGTTGAAGAAAGCTCGTTACTTTGCCAACATGAAAATCTGGAGGCTTTTGAAGACATCTTTGCCTTGCACATAGGTTATTCTTATTTCCCATGTTGAAAGCTTTGTTGACATTCTGCTATATGGATCTTCATGATGGAATCAGTTCCTACACTTCTTGTTGAGACTTGTTACTCTATCCATCTCAAATTTCCATCGGGAAGGACGATCATTTGTTGTGCACCATTGCTATACCGTTGGTTTGTTTCTCACTGCCTCGATCGATGCTTTTGGGATCCTATAAGGAACCTCAATTGGGCACCGAAGATTATGGCTCTCAACCATTTCGGTATTGTATGGTACCATCGATTTACTATGATGTGGGCATTATCGACAATTGTGGTATATTTCCCAATGTGTTTTCTTGGTACAAAGGGATGTATTAGCTACAATCACTTCATGCACGTCGTCAACTTGGTTATCCGATGAAGGATAAACTAAAGGGCATTCATGTGACTTCTTCTTAAAGAGGGTGAAGACCACAAAACGGTAGGGAGATATAGAAAGCTTGGCATCATATTCATAGGAAAGGAAGAGAGAATCTAGAAGCGAGATATGAGTTGTTTCATTGGAGCTTATCTTCATGGGTGCAAGAGCTATTGAGTTAAACATGTTGTATTCATGAGCTTTTCACGGATTTGTTCTTGACTACTACTCATGATTTAAGTGATATAGAGGATCTTCAACTTTCTTTGGTTATGATGAAACAAGAAAAGGAAGCTATTAAGAATAAGTATCATACCTTGAAGATGTCTTATGCAATAAAGTTGAAGGAAAAGGATGATTTGATTGAGATTATTGAGAGTCGTGTTGTAGAGATGATGGAAAGCAAGAGGATTTACTTTCCTCTATTGTTGATTCTTAGTACTCTGTTTATTCTCACACTCCTCCCAAGTTTGGTGCTTGGAAAGGTTTTGTTGATAGGTGCATGTTGGAAGCAGCGGTGAAGGAAGAGATTAGGAAGAGAATCATGACTAGCAAAGAGGTTACTTCCTTGAGTGGTATGGCCAACTTATTGCTATGGTGGAGCAGTTGGTGGCTTTCGAATCAGCCACCACCTCCTCCTCCGCCTTGTCCTCGTATCATTCAATCTCAAAAGACAACTATTATTTTTGAAGTTCAAGATGTACGTATTTTGTTGTGCGATGGTTTCTACCATCCAGCCCGAGTATGCCTCGGTTATCCTTGGGAATTCGGACAATTTCATGCACGAAGGTTACAACCCTCTTCTTTGAAGTAACCTCCTTGGCCCAACTTTGTTGTTTACGCACCTCTGTGTGGTGCATGTTGCTCTATTTTCAACAATGGGATGGACAATCCTTTTCCACCCTCTTCCAAGCGAAATTTTGGACTTCTATGATCGGATGGAAAAAATTTAGGAACGATTTAACATGATGCGAGAAAGAGTTGAAAGCCCTTAAAGGGAAAATGGTTTTGGTGACAATGTCAATGATTTGTGCTTAGTTCTCAATGTGGAAGTTCTGCTAAATTCAAAGTTCGAGTTCGAGAAGTACAAGGAAATTCTTGTCCCGTGATCATTTAATGATGTACTTGAGAAGATGTCCACTCATAATAAAGATCGTGCGTACGCTCATTCATTTCTTTCAAGATAGCTTGGTGGTCCGACTTTGAGATGGTATATGAATCTAGACAACAATGACACCCATACATTCAATGATTTAGGTGAAGCTTTTGTAAAGCACTACTACTACAACATGTATATGGTGCCCGAGTGATCAATTAAGGGTGATGTATAAAGCCAATCCTACAAATATAGAATCAACAATCTCCCCCTTTGGGTTATTTTGGCTAAAACTAATTTACATAACCTTTGTATTATAAAAGCATGATAAAAATACAAGGGTTTAAACAATGCAATTCAGCAGCAACAACTTAGATGTCTTCAGTAGTCACTATTTATGATATTTCAAACTTTATAGGTGACAATCTTCATTCTTCTTTTATGATGTTGAAACATCATACTAGGACATCTTTCTAGCAGGTCCAACTTCATTGTTCTCTCTCTTTTAAGGATCCCATAGATCACACAATGTTTCTCCCCTTAAAGTTGCTCTTGAGATAACATAACATAAACATTTCTCCCTTTTGCCATAATAAGATAAAGACTTGTTGAAGGAGAACTCACTATAGCATATGAAACATAACACCACAGACATCATCTTCACAAAGAAGGAGAAAAACTAAGGCCATGATGCACATGAGGAAGAAAATACTAAATACCCCCTCAGTGAGAACTATGCTCACGACACAATTGACACAACATCCTCTTTTAGAGAACAAGAGGAGACTCACTAATATAAAAATTACTTGAACCATCCATTTACAGACATAGAACCGAGACTTCTATATGGATGACTCAAAAACAAGACACAATTTATGTTCATGACTTGAAACAAGACTCAATTACTTGGACTACCCATAGAGACATAGGGACCCGAGACCTACATATTGGATGACTTAGAACACAAGACACAATTTGTGTTCATGACTTAAACAAAACTCTTTCTGAAAAGCAGTTGACTTAGAATAGGAAGCGTGTTCAATATCTTTGCAAAACTTCTACAAAGACCTTAGACTTAACAATATCTAAACATTACCCTTTATCCATATGTTTGTCACAATTTGACAACCATAACCTATATAGACTCTAAATTTACTCATATCCGAACGAAGAATATGAGAGACTCAAACAAAGACTCAAAAGAAAAGACTCTAAGAACACAGGCAATTTTAAATAACATAACTAGATTGTAACAATTGTCTTGATCAAGAGATGTTATTTCAATAGGAACTACTCAGGTGAATTTGTGCATAGATTTGGACATCCACTAAGTTAAAACAAGTGATACACACCATCAATATATGTTTTAGATGAGAATTTTAAGAACTATCTTTGCTGGTTTTCAAGGATGAAACATGTCTTGAGTTATGTCCTGACTTCTTGTTTGACATTGTACTTCTGGCTTGAAGAGATTAGTCTTGGAAGATTGTCCATATGAATAGAAGCAGAATTACATTGTCTTTGCTGATCTTCATACTCTTTACTTCCCAGAGGTATACAAATTTAGGACATCTTTGATGTTTGTCCTTGAAGTATTCTTTATTTGGAATTTACAGTTTCCAAATTGGGAATCCTTAATTGCTTGCTACAAAAGATTGATTGCCACACTCTGTAACATATGTAAAAGAAACTTTATATGAACCATAATTTCTCTTCAACAGATAAGTCAGATCCTTATCTTACTGGTGTTTTCAATAGTTGTGATGTAACATCTTCTTGTAGACCATTCTCTTCATCACATCCTTCTTCTTTACTTGATCCAGAATTCCATCTGATTTTCCAATATCGACTCCCATCAAGATATTTAACAACATATATAATCTTCTACTTGGTTGAATCAATAGTCACTAGATAACATTTCCTCACATCCTTAACTTGTGAAGATAACAATGAACTTTGATATTTTGTTTACACTAGACCATGAATTCCTCAAACAGATACTCAACTCCCGACAGAGTATACGAATTCAGGCTACATATCTAATAAGTACTAAGTCTCCCGTCAAAGTACCTACTAGTTTGGTCAGTTAGAAATAACTACTGACACTAGATTATTCTGACTGATTACATCTTCACACACACTTCTACTTTCAGGAAATAACATATATATTCAAAAACTGAAGACATTTAGATGATGTTTTGACATTTGATATGACATCATCCATTATGGTTCTTGGTTAACATCAATAGCATCCTATTCATAATACAGGGTGAAAAGAGAAACAATGATCACCACTTTTATCCATACATATCAAGGATTAGCATAGACCAAATCTAAATAGGCTTTTCATCATGCTCTCACTGAGATTTGAGATGATGGATGCCATAGTCTATACCTATAGGATATTCCTCATTTAGGTTTCTAGAGCAGACATACTTATGGCACAATAGTTCGGATCCTTCATAGCAATGTGACATCCTTGTTCTTCTTGACTATACCCTTCTGGATACTTGAATAGGAAGTCAACGTTCATGACCATATTTCATTGTGTTTGAGACACAATATTCACTCAAGTCATTATATGGTTATGAATAGAATTCCACATATCTGGTTCCTTTGATCGGGAAAATACCATATATAAGCTCATCTTGGTTGCATAAAGGAATGAAGTATCGTTTATGAGTCTTCTTCCATGAATTGAGCATTACTAATACTCCTATAAGCTTAGGTCAAAATAAACTAACATCTGGGTGTAAAGACCTATTGATCGTGTCTGATCAACTAATACATATGTCTCGTCTTCCATATCAAGAGAAGGTTCCAAACATATATACTCACACTACATTTGTTTAGCACCCAAAACATTTGTTCTTCACACAGTAGTTGCATACCGGTATTAATGTTCAACATCCGATGAAGATGCATTCCATCTTCTAGGAACACTTCAACCTTGAAGATCTTCAAGGTAAAATACTTCTTGAGATGAATATGAGAATCATTGATCAACTGATTCCCATCAACTCTAATAATCCATGCCTTTATGATTGGACTTGAGATAATCCTTAAGTATCTTTGACACTTTTACCATAGTTGTAACAATATGCCATATATTACATTGAATGAGAATAACCCTAGGATTCTTCTTTAACTATATGGGTTTCATTAGAAGGCTAAGCGTGGAAAATAGCCATACTTCAACAGAATACGTAATTGTTACTACTCAATTCTTATTATAAGCATGGTACATAAGGATTGAAAATAAATCAACCCGTCAATCAGTTTGCTTTTGCATCAAACAACAAACTAAACCCACCCAAAAATCGACCATGAGGTAATATATGATCATAGAAGTTACCTTATCAATGTCTTCACCAAGTATGAAGGTTTTGATAACTTCTTTTGTCTTGAGGTGAACAATACAATCCAAAATCTTACTCCTATGAAGTCTTGAAGTTAACTTTCTTGTTCCATCATCTTCATCTTCTTTGGTCGGTTGGTCTAGTTCTTCACAAATAGGTTCATCCTCCACTTCTAGGGACCATACAATTTAAATATTCCTTGTTCGAACATTCTTACCTTGTATACAACTAGAATGAATCCTATGGATCTTATCCGAAGCAGACGGGATGCCTCCTCACGATACCAATTGAAATTATTACGGTTGAGGGTGGACTCGGGATGTCGTGACATATGATCCGACATTACAAAACACATAATGCGAGCATAAACAAAGCAGTTCGAGAAACATAAATAACACAAGGAAATATTAACCCGTTTGGTTCTAACCAACCTTCGTATGGGGGCATACCAAGTCGGAATGAAGTTCACTATTAGCGATATTAATTGACAAACCTCCATATTCTTGTCATCACTTAATCAAACTACCCAATGACCCTTCTACCTAAGATACCCTCTAAAAACCACGAACAAACCTTTTCACACAAGTAGAGGAAACTAACAGAATTTCTTCACGACTTCTTACAAAAACACGACTACACTCGTTGCTTCCACGACACGAGTTAGTATAATAATCCTCTTCTAAAGGTTTAGAGGCTAAAACATGGTTACCATCCCACAATCGGTAGTTCACCTTACATAGCTACCCCTAAAGATTATATCTTTCTAAAAGCGGCTAGCTTACTAAAACTAGGTTACTGCTGATTTATAACCTATTACCAAGCGTATTAGACCTTCAAAATAACGGCATAATGTAACAAACTTATGAGGAAAAAACTTCTACACAAATAAAGCGCGAGATAACTTCTAATACAATCGGGGTGACTTATGGTTTTCTCCTTAGCTCTTTGGCCCTTCATATATGCCTTTAAAGTCGATCTATAAGGTGCATAATATTCGAGAATATTCATGGTTAAACAAGCTGTAACAAACTTTGATGATTCGATGGCGTGATCCGGATGTCTAATGTCTGACATCTCATAAGACATGTTGTTCCATATGTTGAAACAATTCAACACTGACAAGTTAAGGCATTCTAGATAGGATTATAACTTAAATCTAATGTATACAATACATTGTTTCTTCATTAAATAGAACTTCACACTGCTTTCTCCTTACAAGTTATAAATCTATTTAACCTATTCTTGCTAAATAAGTTTTACCAAACATAAAGCCAATCCTACAAATATAGAATCAACATAATCCTCGAATAGTTGAACAAGATTAGAGGAAGATTTATCTTTTATTTGGTCAGGAGGTAGTATAACATGAACTTCTGATTTACATTGAAATAATCAAAGGAGCTTGATGGAGGCCTAGGGTTGATGCAGTTCAGGATGATCTTATTCCATGCCACTAAGAGGATTGTGGAGATCTTTACTCTTGTACTTTTCTTTGTTCTTGAGAAATATTTAAATATAAGAGGATTGATGCAATTTCTAAGACTTTAAGTAAAGATTCTAGTCCATATACCCATTTCCCCTAATGAAACTTCAAGCCCAGAAGAGTTGCAATATATTCTTCTATGATAATGATCTTTTGCCAGAGAACATGGCAGACAGTAAAGAAATCATGACAATCAACCATTCTCGAAACTCTTTGACCAAATCTTCATAAGCGGGACCTTGAAACTATTAAAAGTATTTTCACATCTTGAGTGCTTAACGATCACATATGTCACACTTATTTTACGCCATACTTTTGAAAAATCAACCAACATTTCTTTTAGAGCGAACAAGTCTTTGAATTCAACATTGCAATGGGTTGAAGAGACTTGTTTGTGATATGGTTTTCAAAACATTAAAGGATGAAGATAATGGAGCAGACATTGATGAGGATGATGGAGCGAGAAGATGAATTTGTAAGTTCCTTGTTTTGAAGATTGGCATTAATTTTAGTAAAACAAATAATAACAACAACAATGTAATGTACAATAGGATGTATAACTTAAATATGAAGAACAAGTACAACAAGAGTCTATTGGAATGCAACATTATTGTGTGAACAACTACATGAATGCATGCCAAAACAACTACATGAGAAATAATAGTGATGATCATTCTTTGAAAGTCATGAACATCAAAAGGAGGTGCCGCCAAGGTGGGTTTGAAGAACATTTGCAAAATAAATTGAAAATCCTAGATGAGTAAAAGTTATTCACTTGGGGAGTTGAGTTGGACATCAACCAAATCGACTTCACAGGAGATAGTCATTACCCTTCATGAGGATTCGGAAAACCGATGGAGAATTCTCCACCTTCGCTCGGGAATTTGGAAGACTTCGAAATTAGAAGAAACTTCATGAGGAACACTCCTTCATGGGATTCGCAAACATCTATGGGTAGTCATTAGCATCTTGAATAAATCAAATGGCATTAGACTTTCTGGGGAATCAATCCTTTTGCGGGATATGGATCTTTGAACCCAACAATCCAGGAGAATATACAATTTGCCTCCACGAATGATGATCTCAACAATAAGACCCTTTGAGGGAGACTTGATCGGGTAATCTTGTTGCACCCAAAAATCGCCTCTTCTTTTCTATGTCTACGGTCCTGATTTGTTTTTAGGTGTGCACATGTTTGTGTACACAATTTTGATCATAAAGTTTGTCCGGTTTGGGTTGGTCAGTGAAGCGAACAAAAGGCAATTTTACATCTAAAAGCGGTGACTTGAAAATTATTCTTGTCTTGACCGGTTGCCTAATCGTGTCAAAAATTTCATTCACGCAAGAAAAATGGGATTCAGGACACTTTTCGTTTAGAGCCAGACCTCAAAATCTCAAAGGATTTGACGGTTTTGGATTTATTACGGAAAAATTATTCGGATAATCGTGACTAGGGCTTAATTATGGGTCCAAAACTATAAATACCTTTTTAGCTCTCACAAAAAGGGGTTGGTCCTCATTTTTTTCTCTTTCACCACCAATTACTCTCTAATACTCTCAATAATCCAAAAGTCAAAAGAACTGAAATTTCAGCTTTATCTCCAAGCAACCATCGCGGACCACCACGGACTTAGTCCAACACGGGTCTGACATGAGACCGAGCTAAAGCGCCTGCTTTTCTTGTTTTCTTCTTTACGCATTGCGGTCTCTCACTATTCAATCCGGATCTTCTCTTCGTTCTTATTCGAATCGGTTATGGAAGAAGCATTTTCATCTTGATCTTTCTTCAATTCCAAGATCCAGGGTTTTCCTTCTCCTTCTTGATTCTCCATTGAAGATCTCAAGTTTCTTGAAGAATTCGAGATTGATTACGCAAGATATCGTTGATTATTTGTGGATTTGGTATTTTCTTGAAGGCACAAGGAATTCCTCTTCAATTTGGCTCAAACTTCAAGTGCAAGTAAGTGTTAGGTTCAAATAAGCACTTATTTTAAAATTGTTTTGATTTTCACTTTTCTTGAAAATTGAATAATGAAATTGCATGCAAATTCAATGTAGATTACGAATTTTGAACTTCTACTCTTGAATTCTTTGATTTAAATTGAATTTCACCACCTTATTGGTGTCGGAGTGAAGGTTTCGTACATATGCATATAGGAATGGTATTAGCATTGCATTTCTAGCCATAAGTCCATGCATTGTGCATTGCTTAGCTCGTGTTCATGCATCGGAAGGAATGTAGTTTGGTTGAGTAAGCGTCGATGCATGTGAATCGAGCATAACTTGCATTTGAAGTGTGTCGGCATGTAGTTTTGAAGCATTTGTTCATTAGTTATTGTGTATAGTCCATATGCATTCCACATGTTTGTGATAATGTGTATTTGTTGATGGTCCTTCGTGCTCTTTCATGGCATCCTCGCATACATCATTGCTTTGTACATAGAGTGTTAGGTTGTTGACATAGTTCGCATCATAAGCATGTTCATGCGCCGATTTGCGATATGTACATTGGGGATCTCAATTATTTGCATCCTTCGCGTTTGCATTTGGTATATCATATAGGCCTAGAATATCCATGTTGCAATGACTCCTAGCATCATACATGCACCACCACATAGGAATGCTAGGAATCTTCATATGCATCCTATATGCTCACGCATTCATGAACATTGAAGTTACTAGGAATCTTCATATGCATCCTATATATGCTCACGCATTCATGAACATTGAAGTTACTAGGAATCTTCATGCGCATCCTATATATGCTCATGCATCCACGAGTATTAGTGTCATTTGCGTTGTCATGCATCTATCGTATGTTCATACATCCATCGAACATTGAAGCTATTAGCATTTCATTTGCATTCATGAGCAATGGAGTTTCTCGCATTAGGAATTTGCATCCTATACATATTCATGCCTTTATGAGTATTAGATTCATCCATATCATTGGTTCTCTATACATGTTCATGCATTCATAAGTATTGGAATGGTTGGCATCTTCGTTTCACATTTCCGCTTGTCCATGCATAACTGCGCATACATAAGCATTTAAATAATTGTCACGATGTTGATCAAATGAAAACATCACGAACAAGCATGACCGGACCAAAACTACATTTCTTGCATGTTGCGGACCCGCTTAGCATACGGGGCCAGCGCTAAGCGTAAACTCTCTGACTTTTCTCTTGCAGGTCGTGCTTAGCGCGGTATAGCGGGCTTAGTGCGGTCTGAGCTAATGCATTTTTTTATTATTTCTCATTTCTAACACCAAACAGTAGACACTCTAGCCTTGTCTAGCTGCTGTTCGGACTTTGATTCTTGAGGGGTTTGTATTGTGTACATCCATGACATTTCTCCGTCTTGGTGCACCTACACACATTTTCCGTTGGTTTTGTTCGGGACCTAACTCCCTCGTGCGGGGTTTATTGGATATCGTCGAATGTGTATAGTCGCACGTTCTTGACCCGTGCGTATCAATGCATCCATTATCTGCTTTCATCTTGACAATTCCATGCGGGTTTATTGGATATAACCGAGATGTGTATAGACACTACGTTCTTGACCATGCATATCAATGCACATCCATTATCATTTTTCATCTTGACAATTCCATGCGGTTGTTATTGGATGTCGTCGGATGTGTATAGCACACATTCTTGACCGTACATGTCGATGCATCAACTATCTGTATTATGCGGATTATGATCTTGTCACGGGTGTATTTGCGGATGTGTATGACGCGCGTTACGATTATGCTTTTGTGCCTCGCGCCTCTCACGGTTTCTTTATTGCGTGCAGCGGTGGCGGTTTAGGGTATTCTTTAGCTTGTTTGCTCTTTGGATTCTATATCCGGCTTGTAGTTTCTACACTATTTACGCATTTATTTTACCGCTTTTCTAGAGCATGAGTAGGGTTTCTGGGCTCCTTGCCATGAGGAAATAGAAATAGAGATGCATGAGGGGCTTACGTAGTTGGAGCATGTTAGGGACCCCTCTAGTTTATTTAAAGACCCGTTCTGGTAACCATTTGCTAATTTGTTTTGGTTTGTTTAAATCCTCCATCTGCATAGGGAGAATTCTCGATGAGTGTTTATATTTGTGCTTGCATAGGTCGGTGGTTAGGACACAGGCGTGGCACCACCAAGAGTCCGCTTTTATATTTCACGCTGTCGAGTCATGATGATATGATGGGCAAAGCGGAAGGGTCCATGATCGACCCATACAGTTCTAGTCAGGTCATTTCGGCCTGCAGAATCGTGTTGCTTCCTTTATCGAGTCAATAATAAAAAGTGGCAAGGTTCCTAATACGACTCTCCGGGCTTTCAGGGTTCGCATTTATTGCGAGCTCGCATCATTGCTCTTCACACTGGCGGGTTCATGTCATGCGGTGATACTATTCAGGAATCGGATGTGTTGGCTCACGGTTGACTCACGGTATGCTCGTTCTTGTCGGGGCTATGGGACTTAGCCTTTTCCTGGCGTGCGTGGCATTTGTTTGTTTGCATCACATTGTTTGTGTGTACCAAAGCATTTTTGCAATCCTCTTCATCCGGTCGTTCAACCAAGGTGGATGTTAGGATAGTTTCCCTAGGTTTGCTTTCGGTTAGGATGGTCTTGACTTAGACTTTAATCCTTGACCATAGGGTTTCCTTTTGGCATGATAACATTAGGAATAGGTTAGCTAGTTTCCTTTGTTTTGCTAATTTCTTTTGCATCCTTGCATGTAATAAAACTAAAACTTGTTTTCTTATTCCGTTACCAAATCAAAACACTTAATAATGGTTCAAACTCCTTTTCAAGGTAAAGCAACCAACCAACACAAACTCTTTTCGCCTTCACGCATTTCTTCCTTTTCTTTTATGTTTAAAACTCTTTTCATAAGTACAAAACACATAACCCACCAAAATATGAGCCAACCTCGGTGCTCGGACTTTCCCATTGCGGGAATCGTAGGCATCTTGTCCGCGGGGCTCGATCGAGCAAACTTTGTAAATACTTCCTTCTTTTCCCGTGTTTCTTTATTTTCTTTTCTTTCACATGCATTCTCTTTTTAGCATCTGATTATAGCGATTAAGCGATAAATAAATATAAACACACCCATTAGATAGAAAATAGAAGTGGATCTTGTGAAATACTACGGGTGTGTGGGGCTAATCCTTTCCCCTCGCATAACTAACTCACTTACCTAGATTCTCTCGATTTCACGGTCATGGGACCGTGATTTCTCTCGGGTTTTCGATGTTTTCCTTTCTCCTCGTGAGATAAAAGGCGTTCGATGGCGACTCTATCGATGCGGTGTCGGATGATGTTGACCGGCCGTTTCAGTGGCGACTACGGTAGGATCGTCTGAGACCTCTTCTTTGGTCGATCGGGGTTGATCTAGCTTTATTTTTATGTTGGGTGTTTGTTTATACCTTGTTGTTTACTCACTTTTGTAACATCCTTTGTATGCTTGCATTGCATTCTATGTGGCATATTCTGCTTTCATATACTAGTTGGGGTTGTTGTCTTTGTGATCTGTTTTTGAATTGGGTGGGAGTTACAAGAGGTAAAAGACGTACCCGACCAAGAGACACATAGGACACTGGGCATAGAGTGGAACATGTGGGATCTGGGATGTAGATCTTGTAGTCACGGCATGTCGTCCATCTTGAGAGGAGGTTAAATCAGGGGCTATCATCTTCACGTGGGTGATAAGATGTTAGTTTCTCTGGCGAACTAGATCCTAGAGTTACCTTGACCTTACGAATTTAGTTTCACGTGAGGCGGGATCATGATTATTATAGATGCGTGGGTGACTATTGGTGACTATGTTTTGATGGTGACTCGGTATTTTACATGATAATTTGGTATTTTACATTTGGTGACTATAATTCCATTCGGTGGTATTTTCTAGCGTCGCTCTAAGACTTTTCCGGTTCTCTTGATCGAGGCGGGCGACGTACGGCGGTTTGATCGAGTTCATGGAAGTAGTAAGCCATGATCAATGCATAATGTACTTGCATCATAGCATGTTTATTTTCTCAAAGAAATGTCGGAAAAATATGTTATTTCATCTAACCACATGCATATCATTTCGAGGACTTCTTGTGGTTTATTATCGGCGTCGGGATGGATACCAACAATCGGACCAATCTTGGGCCTAAAGAAGACTTCCTCGTATATTCTTTTTGTTCATTCGACTTATCTAAAGTGGGGCGGTATCCTTATGAAGGATCGATTGAGAGAGAATTCAAAAGGATCATGGGAACATATTCTTTATTACTAATGAAATTATGAGTTCTTTGCCATACGGTCTGCTCCGGTTTATGATAGTGAGCTCGGGTGTTTCACCTTTCAAGACTATCGATTAGCACCTACTCTTGAGGTACTCTTTCCTCACAGTCTCAACATCACAAGCGGTTGCCTTTCGCCCAAAGAATGGATACTCCTGATTTTGAAGCCATTGCTAAAGCCCTTGGTTTGCTTGTTAGTGAAGTAAGGGATAATTGGGTTCCAAAAGATCACACTTGCGGATTTCCCTTGGGTTTCCTTTTAGTCAAAGCTGATGAGTTTGCCAATGTTGGTTGTTGGAAGAACTTCAACACTATTCTAGCCGTCATGATCTATGGTATGGTGATTTTCCCTCTTTTGAGAAGTTAAGTGGATTTTCTTTGCAATTTTGTATTCATGAATGGAAATCGGTTCCTACCATCTTGGTACGTCGTTATGCTATTCCGCTCGTCATGAGTCGAAGAGGCGTGTCATGTGTTGTATGCCTTTGCTTTATCGTTGGTTCAATACATTTGCGAAGAGAGGCATTTGTGGATTATGCTAAAACCATGAAGTGGTCTAGCGAATAATCGCACTCACCTCTTATGATATAATTTGGAACACCATGTAGTGGCTCGAGGTCATTACTAGCTATGGAAGTTTAAATGTACCATTGATGGGGACTAAAGGTTGCATAAGTTATAATCCTCACAGCCGCCGTCAACTAGGATACCCTTTAGTAAAGAAGCACCTTTGTTAAATCGATTAGCGGAAGGTATCTTCTTTACAAATCATGAGAATCCGATTTGCTAAGTCGATTATTTACTTGAGAAGTTCGGTTCACAAAGGAGCACGATTCTCTTTGGCCAAAAACTATGCTTGATTCCTATGCAAACTAGATAAAGATCGAGTCTCTAGGATTAAACTCCCCATATAAAATGGAAGCTTCTGTATTCTCACTTTGATTCCATGGTTGAAAATCAAACGTCTGAACTACGCCCTTCCCGTTCTTCATAGGTTATGTCTCCTCGAGGTTTCATGCGTATTGAGATTTCAAAGACTCAATTGGAGACTTGACTTTGAAGAGCACAATTACAAGCTCAAGTCATGGATCTAGCATTACGCTCTTCAAGATAAAAGGAGGTTATCCGTCGAGATCGAGCAGAAAGACCAAGTCTTTGAAGGCTAAACACTTGAAGAAACGAGAGAGTCGAGGTGGTAATCACTCTTCTTTTGATCGAGATAACAAAAGTTTCTAAGATACAAGAAAGTTGAAAAATATATAGATAGCTAATGGAAAATTGAAAACCAAGCAGGTGAAAAATCCGAGTCTTAAAGAAGCAACTCATAAGAAAAAGCGATGTTAAAGAGTCCTTGAGCGGAAAAAGAACTTGAAGTCAAAATGCAGTCGGCAGGCGAGCAACTATCCTTTCTAAGGAATTCGAAGAGTTGAAGAACCCATTTGCTACAAGTTAGAGATAGTAGATATGGCATGTACACCATGTTGAGGGTCGAGACATTATGTGAAAGCTAAGTGATGGCCAGATCCATATACTCAAGCAAAGTGGTCCCTAAATAAGTAATCATAAATGTTATTTTGATGTTATCGATTAACAAATCACCTCGAGGCTTGTTGGGTGAGGTTATTAGCTATTGATTGTATTATTACTCCATGGTCATGGATTATTGTATGACTTTATTTCATCTACACATTTGGTGATTGATTCTCAATTCGATTGTGTGATCGGGTCTTGATAATTATTGTTGTCAATATCCTATCATTATTTGATGTTTGATGAAAAATTGCGAGAATGTCCTAAAGCGATCATGTCATACATCATACATTACATTCATATACATACATTGTGCATAACGGTGGTTAATACTGGTTTTCTTATCTGCATCTGGTGCTTTTCGGTGCTTCTTCAACCTCTTACCGATACAACACTAGAAATTGAAAGCGGATGGAAACGAATACAAGAATATATGGAGGATCTAAATGCCGGATGGACACTAGATTGTCGGTTACTCGAGGTTATTGAGAATATAATTAGATTATTGGTAGTTGAGGCTATAGTTTTGAGGAATACTCTTGGGCTAGCGAGATGGGTCAAGTTGTGGTCAATCCTCCACCAACAACGGCCACAGCGATAGCCGTGATCGATAAACAAGTTGAGAATGGGGTGATGAATCGGAACAATGGGATGATGGGCTACGATTGGTGGTCTTACTCGGGGTTTGGCGGTGTTACAATGAACCAATGTGTTAATATTGATAATAGCAACAGTGGTACCCGCATGATGAATCGCGAGTTGAAGCGGGTCAGTAGCACGACCCACGAGGTTAGCGAGGTATTACAGGCCCCATCCTCCAACAGGAGGAAGATGATATGGAAGATTGGTATTTTAATCTTGGCAGGTATGTCTGGTGAAGTGACTTTGTAGGATTTTGTATCCAAATGTGCGGATAGCGAGTCGCCAGAGCTTTTATTTTTATCCAATTAAGGAAGGTAAAATGAGAAAAAGACCTTCGTTAGATTGAGAGTTAGAATGGTTATGAAAAGGAAGGTATTAGCACCCTTTCCATCCGTAATTATCTACGGGCTCTTGAATTACTCTGATCACTTTTAAAATTGCTTTACGTGTTTGACAAAATGTTTTGAAAAGGCATTTCGCTTTGACTTTGTAATGACTCGTATGAGTGTATACAAAGTGTTGGAAATATTTTTGTTTTGAAAAAAATTTGAACTTTGAAAAAAAGTGTAATTGTGAAAAGCGTTTGATAAAGAAGCAACTAAAGACTTATTACCCTCTCGGAATGGCGTTTTGTTGTACTTCTACGTTCCTTTAGGATAGCGCTAACCATACCATTAGTTAGTAGGTAGCTCCATTCGTTGGATGTAATGGGACATTCGAAGGGACATCGGATGGTCATAGAAACATTGTAGGAAGTATCCTAGCACATCGAAGGACTATCATCATTTTCGTAAGCGAATCAGTCAAGATCATGTGATAAGGCGACATCGTGGGTCTTATGATCTTTGTCGAAGGACTATGATGATTTGTTTGGAACAACAGTGCTAGAATACCCTCTACGTTAAAGGACATGACCATTTGAATTACAAAAGGCACTTGAAGGTAAAGTGCGTGTGAAAAAGTGTGTTGTTTGATTATTTTATCTTTGAAAATTAGTGGGCTATGTTCATTGTTATCTTGCCATACGCCTAGTTACTAGCAATTTATAAGTGCGGAAAAGTAAAATGCGGAATGTAAAAGCAATATAAAATCACTACAAAGCTTTAGAAAGCGAATACACATAATTTAAAATCACGGAAAATAAAATCCTAATTAAAACTATTACAGCCCATATACATTACATTATTGAAAAATAAAATGATAAAATGATAAAGAAAAAGTAAGAATCGGATCAACACATCACAAAAAAGAAAAATCGGAAAATGCGATATGATCGAACAAGAAAAAATATTAGAAAAATACAAGTTTTAATATGAGAAAATTAATATAGTGAAATAAGATAAATAAGCTACAATATTTTTGGGATTTTGGAAAAGATTTAGTAATTAAAATACAATTAAAAAGTGAATTAAATGCTAAATTACAAATAAAAATAAATATGCATGCAAAATATGTTTTTAATTTATTAAATTAAATAAAGATTTTAGAAATAATACAAAAAGAAAAATATTTTTTAATTTTTTAATCACGAAATAAAATGATGAAAATAATTAAAACAATGCAAAATATGAAAATATAATAAAATATGAAAATATTGAAAAATGCAAAAGTTGAAGAAAAAGCAAAACTGGTGCCATAGGGATCGAACTCAGACACCTGGAGCATCTCTAGGCAGTCCACGCCTTAATAGCTCGCCATATGTGCATTTGTGTTTTAAATAGGATGAATAAACAAGGCGGATGTCGTCTCACAACTTCTCAGCTGCCTTGCGAAGCTTCATAATCCCCGGTTTGAATATTTGAAGCTAAGCGTCGTTATTATTAAACGCTATATCACAACTAATTCAAAAAATCAACAAACATAATATAAATAAATTCTAAGACCATGGATCGATTCCTCGGTCATTCCAGAATACAATGGTATGGGTCTTATAGTCCAATTTTCTAATAAGAAACCTAAACGGCATGAAACCCTAATCATGGCATGTTTACGTCCATGGAAACTTCAATCAAAGTACCGAAGCTTGTAAACTCATCACTAATCACAAAAACAAACACAAAAGCGAGTTAATAATGCAGTAGTTGAAACACGATTTGAAAAAGCAAGAACAAACCGATTCGTGATTTCTTGTTTGGATGGTTTTAGCAAAGTAAAGGTCTGGATCGACTCAAGAAGTATCAAGGAATGTGTTAGACACCTAAAAATCGATTAAGCAATTTGATATGATTTCCAATAACTTGCGAGTCCAATTTTTGAGTTTGGGAATAGGGTTTGAGCAATTTTTCCCCCTCTTGTGATTGGTATGCATCAAGTATATATCTTTGGATGGATTTGGCATTATTTTGGAAAAGATTTGATCAATAATCAATGATAATCAAATTTGATATTTCCATGAAAATCAAATTTTCAAAACTACTCAAATCGATCAAATCTTGCCTTTGTCAAATTTTGAATTCTTGGCTTTCCATGTATTAATTGGATCACAAAGAAGAAATAAAAATCAATCTTCAATTAATTTTGATTTTATAATTTATTTTCAAATTTAATTTGCATTTAAAATGAAAAATACAAATTAAATAGAAAAAATAAATCAAAATTAAATGGCATTAGGCAGGTATTCTAATTGCATGAGAATAAGTTAGGATGAAGAAAAGTAGGCCCATTTGCAAAAGATTTGATTTTTAGTATCTCTCTTTGTGCATTCTCTCAAAATTGCCCAACTTGTGGATGGTGTAACTTGCTCAATTTTCCATTTTGAGTGTTCTTGGACTTTTTGAAAGCTCAAGAGTCCTTTAAACAATGTCTTTAGTTTCATCTCAATTGGAGTTACCATGCTCAATATATCTTCAAAACAAAAGTTGACTTTTGTTGACTTTGAATGACTTTAATGTTTTGAGCTATACCTCTCAAATGAAGCATTTTTGGACATTCTTGTGAGACATGGAGTTGTAGAGGTGAATTTCCTTCAAAATGAGCTTTGGTTGGAAAATTTACGAGAAAGTATGAGAATGTTATGATCAGTCAAGTTCAGTTGACTTTTCACTAGAAACCTAATTTAGAAAGTTTGACTTTTGAGCAAATCTTGAGTTTCTTGATGAATCATGATCAACCCTTGATCAAATGATGAATGTAACTTCAAAATGAGGGATGTTGACCAAAAATTATGAAGTTTGGTATGTTGACCACGATTGACTTTTGTCAATCTGGTGATTTTGACCATCGAGCCATTGCGAGGAAACTTGACTTGTGAGGCTTGAAACTTGACATGAAGAATCTTTGAAGCATGAGGAGGCATGAAGACCATTGGAGATGTTGGAAATCCATCTTGACTTGAGAGATACCAAACCCTAGTTTGGGTTGATTGTCTGAGGAGAGATTGTCGATCGACTCTCGAGGAATCCTTGAGTAAAGTGTATATAGAATCTCTTGAATAGATGGAGGACAAATTTTGGGGTTATTGACTGCCCTGATCAATCTTCTTGGAGGAGTTAGATTGACATGCTTGTCTTAAATGACACAGGAGGTAGAAGATGATTGAACACTCAATCTACACGAAATTGCACTCATGGTTGGGTGATGATCACGGGAGCAGGCTTTGGATCTTGGTTTGGAGGAGTTGGTGAATGAGTAAATGCGCTAGACTCGAGATTGATGATAGGAGAATTAGCGGAGATGGGCTTAAGATGCCATCTGGAAGATCAATCTTGAGGAGTAAGCCGTCACATGAGGCTACTGTAAGCGTTCTGGAAGGAGCATGGAGATGGGCTAAGATGCCATCAAAGAAGTCGTACTTTAGACTTCGTGTTCACTTTGAATGAAGTTATTAGTGCAGTATTGATTTTAACCATATATGCAGACGTACAGCGAAGCACTATTGATAAGTAGTCGGAGATGGGCTTAAGATGCCATCAAGGCAAGCTGAGTAAATCGTTGAACTACTGTGTTCTTTGATGATAATAGGAAGAGTCAAGAATAAATCTTAAGTGTCGATTACTCTGAGAAGTTGTAGATTGCAAAATGTGGATAGCTTCCACTGTTGTGCATCGGTGTTGATCCATTGCACATTATTGGAGGATAACGAGAGGTAGTCTTTCGAGATAGTTTTCCGTCGGTTCGAGGCTTAATCTGGACGATCGTGGGAGGAAGGACAAGAAAGTCTTTGGATAGTTTTCCGTCGATTCGAGGCTTAATCTGGAACTGTTTTTAAATGAGTATTACTGTTTTGGAGAAACAAAAGCTTTGATAGAATATTATTAGTTTTATACAAAAGTATGATGCATGATGTATATGATATATACATAAATTATAGCTTTATGAGTAATATGAATATTGATATTGTGATATTTCAAAACATATCCATCTTGAAGAATCACGGATAATACATTTGAAGATTTAGACTTCCTTGAGATTTGTGTAGGTGAGAACCAGCTTTGGAAGGAGAAAGAAAGATATCTGATTCCTCCGATGCACTATCGACGAGTCTTGGGCCTAGATATTGTATCGAGTAAATTGAGAAAACTCGTTGTTGGAATCCTATATACCTACTTGAGAGAAATCTGGGAGGTGATCCGTTAGAGACCTTGTATATGATCGGTTGAGAAATTTAGGCAGCTAAGGGATTAGGGTAAATCTATTTGAAATATGATAGTTGTTGAGGCAAAGATTTAGAAAAGTCGAGAACCGTTGTAATCTTTATTTGAGGATGAAGATATAATTTCCTCCGATGCACTATCTAACCAAGTCTAAGTCTGAATCACTAACTGCTTTGAGAAAAGGAATGGCCGAAGATATCCTTTGAGGATGAATACCTGTTGGAGATGAAGTATTACTGGAGGCCATGTATACTCCATTGAGGAAGGTGTGTTGTAGGTGACACCTTTGTAGGGATCATATTACATAGAGGACTATTTGGTGACTTTAAATACGTCCTCAATTCTGGAACACATAGTAAAGTACTCTTGTATGTTCACTTCGCATGTTTGCGAATAGATTCTTATTATCAAATGCATATAATCATTAAAGCAAACGTTGGACTTATTGCAAGCGACAACAACAAAAATTGAAAAGAAAAGAATTTACGTTTATTTGAAAGATGGCGTATGGCAAGTAGTTTGTACACAAGAAAGGTAAAAAGCTATCGGAAACAATCTAATTAAGTTCCAACTATGCTAGTACTCATATATTTATTATCTCATCTCCTTAACATCGTTAGAAAGCGAGTAAATGATCTTCACCATTTGAAGCAGATCTTTGATAGTAATGCAGGCAGATAATGCAGAAGAACATAGTAATACGCTTAAATCTAACTTTTACCTAAACCGCCCTTTCAGGTTTCGATCTAAGGATACCCCTTTTATGACAACCTTTTGGTTTTCGACTTACTTAGGGTGTACATATTTGTATATATCCTTTATTTTGCGAACCTTTTAGTTATTGAGATACTCCTTATTTTTGCCTAAACCGATCGAAACCTAATGGTCTCTTTTATCGTAGTATTTTTGACTATATCTGCGTTCACGTGTGGAAAGTCTTCAAATCCATGGTGCTAAGTCATCTTCCGCTCAGAAAAATGCATCTTACTTGACAAATGGTCCCTAAATAGGTGGGAGTCCATTTGCCCACAGATCACCTTGTGGAAGAATGTCAACGACTACTAGATCCCAGAGCTTGGTAGACTAAATTGCTTGACTTTCTTATTAAATACTACGATCATTCGTTTACGATAGATCACGTCATGGCAGATAGACTTGGTCGTTTCTCATCAATCAATTAATACAGTCAAACACGATATACGAACCCAATCATCTTCACTAACTACTGCGTCTGGAGAGGACTCGGTTGAAATACTCGAACCTCGATGGGTAAGGCGGCTTCCATACCGTATACAAGAAGAAGGTTACCCCTGACGATATTCGTCTTGATCACGATAACCATGAAAAACAAATGGTAACATCTCATACCAATCTTTATGATCACATCATCCATATAATCTTCTTAATATTCTTATTAGCGGCTTCAACTGCGCCATTCATCTTAAACCGATAAGGAGATGGTGTGATGCTTGATCTTGAGCTGCGTGCGAGTTCGGTGATCATCTTATTGTTGAATTGGGCTTGATTGCTCATGATAATCCTTTCGAAGTGCCATCGAAGCCGAGATAAGATTATACTTGATGAATCGAAACCTACATTCTTAATAACGAGATGCATACGAGGCATACCCACTTGGTAAATAATCTATTGCCACGAGGATGACTTGATGTCCATTGGGCGTGGCTTGATTTCTCAATCATGTCGATGACCCACATTACCAAAGCCACGAGAGATTAAAACATTCAAGGATCTTGGAGAATGCACGTGTACTAATAAGCATAATCGCCATGACAAGATCGAAACATAAGCGGTGACAATCGCTTCCATATGGTGGACAATAGTAACTTTATTCTCGAAATCTTCTTAGCCATGGTGTGTCCGGTGGTACAAATGCTCCAACTCTTCCATGATCACAATTCTACGGAATCTACATGAATGGCACAAGTCGTAGTTGCGTTTGTATAGGATCTTAGTTCTTGAGAAAAAATTTGGATAAATCTTCTCATGAACTTCTTATCATTGACAGAATGCCCTACGGAATATTCTGAGTCTCGAATACCTCTTCCGTCATAGTACCAAGGTTTCTCTTACGCGTCAGCTCACAACAATCTGCTGGTTAGGTCGAACTTCTCAATGATGATCGAGAGCCTCGTTGTCCCCATCGACCATTGAACATGGACGACATGGTAGCCAATGTGTCTTAGTGATTCTCTTCTCGTGAATATGATCAAAAGTAATCTCTTAGTAGGGAATCAAACTCGAGAACCTCGATATGGAATGAGATTCGGATGCTACGTATCCACGCCTCTTATCGTTGATCACTAAGTGAGTCTCCATACACTTGTAAGAACTTGATTCTTAAGTCGATACGACTTTGATACCCATGATGCAACCGTACTCGCCATATTGTTACGTGCAAGTTGAAACATGTCTGGCGGTGAAAGGCGTGTGTCCGCTACGAGGAGATGTAATGATGGCGCCAATACCATTGCCAATGCGTTTGAGGCTCCATCGAACCATAGTCCATCAGGATCCTTGTTCGGTCCTTAAATGCAGGCACAGTTCTTCTAATCATAACTAGTAGAACATCCTCATACGGAAATTCGAGCTACATGGGATAGTCATCTCTGACGATGAGCCAAATGATCGGCTACCACACTTCCTTTGATCGCTTCCCGAAAGTGTCTTGGATGTCATAATACTGTCGAGATCATTTGCCATCTCATTATCTTAGTTTCTCAAATATGTATTTTATCGGATCCATCTTGAAATCAACAAGGTAGTGTGGTCGACATATCTTCTTAGTCGGCGAGACAGCCAACCAAAGCGTTGCAAGTTTTCTCAAAAAGTGGTATCTTGTTTCACATCGGTAAACTTTTGCTAAGGTAGTATATTGCATACTCTTTTCGACCGAACTCGTCATGCCAACTGACATCCATTGGATTCTCTAACAACATCGAAGTACATGATAAGAGGTCTTCCTTAATGACATCGGGATAGGAGGATTACTGTAGGTACTCCTTGATTTTGTCAAGCGATACAGCGATGTCGTTCCATTCTACCATTGATCTTTCTTAAGTAACGAAGATTGGCTCACGGGGTGATTAGGTGTGCAATGAATACGGCAATAGTTCAATAAACCGAAACCTACGACTTCTTTCTCGGTGCGGGGTAGCATCTCTTGAATAGCTTTAACCTTGGCGAATTGACTTCAATACCTTTACCGCATGACAACAAACCTAGGAGTTTCGGGATCGACTCCAAAGGTGCGCTTGTTGGGATTAAGTCTCGATGCTGTACTTCTTGATCATCAAATAGTTTAAATGATCAAGATGTTCTTCTTGATTGTGATCGAGCTATCATGTCGTCGACGTAGACCTCATCTCGTGATGAATCTTGTCATGAAATAATGTCACCATAACCGGCTGATAAGTGGCGCTGCGTTCTTTAGTCGAGAACGGCATAACCTTGTAGCGAAGAGGTGCTTGTTTGTGTAACAAAGTAGTCTTCTCCATGTCTTGAGGCCATTTGATCGATTATATGGAAGACCATCCATGAAGGAAAACCTTATCTTGGCGGTCTTTGTGCGAACATCAATATGAGGAAGTGGAAATCGTCTTCCGGACTCGCTTTATTCGAGATCTACGTAATCCACACACATTAGTACCTTGCCATCCTTCTAGAATTACAGACACATTTGCAACCTTGTGGATAAGAAGTAACAACTAAGAAACACGCATTGAAGCGCTTCGTAACCCGGCTTTGATTTTCTCGACATCTCGGGCGCGTCACGGAACATACATTTCAACGGGAAAACCCTCTTTTAGCCGTAGTCGGTGTACCTGATATCAATGTCGAACCGGGCATGTCTTGATATGACCAAGAAAAACCTCAATATAGTCTCGTAGCATCTAAACCAACCTTTCTTTAACATTGTTCGAAGACGCTCCTATCTTGATCTCTTTTACGTCTTCGTCGGTGCCCAATTCCATTATGTCGGCTACGTTGCGGGTACGTATAACTTTCATCTCTTCTTTGTGCGATCGGCAAGTTCTCCACGGCACTTCACAATCTTCCTCACTTTCGTCTTGACGGTAGACGGTTATCGAAGTCATATTTAGCAATAGCATTTGTTAATAGAGACTCGGAGTGATTACTGGTGTATCCGTGGGTGTGTGTAAAACATAGCCTTTTGAAGGGGTGATAAAGTAAAAAGAAAACAAACAATTGAATGCAAAGTCCAGCGAATTTATTGAATGAAAATACGCAAAACAACGGATAATAACCCTCATAAGCGAGCCATGATGCCGGGCAAGGCCACTAGGCTTTCAAAGTTTATTGCTCGAAACATAAAAAATACGAATAAACAAAACAAAAACAAGAGCGATTACTCAGGCTAAAAGGAGATTGGTATAGCGTCTTCGGTCTTCAATTCTTGAGCCCATGATGCGGAGTTGAGAAGATCACTTGCGATCTTCGAAGCCGTTGTCGTTCGTCTTCTATAACATGGATTCCACTGGGCTGATGCGGAAGGGAAGTTGGGCCGCCGCGTTAGATATCATCTTCGACCCTTGATGGTGAAGCCTAAACCGGTCTTATCGGTTGAAAGGAAGATCGGGAGCTGTCCCCAAATAGTACTACCTCCTTGTTCAGCGATGGCTTGAGCATCTTTGGTAGAACATCTAGGCGAGCTTGTGTAACCGGGGAGTGACGGGGAGAGTCATGAGCATGACTCGGGTATTGTTTCAAAAGCTTGACGAGGAGTCTCGAAGAATTCACCCTCCATCTCGAGATAAGCGGAATGGCGGAGATGGTGACCATATACTCTTCTTCACCACATCTTGTGA
>CM038795.1:190715252-190785542 GCA_021764765.1 Vicia sativa | reverse complement strand
AATTTCATGAGCTTGTCTCACCGCTAACCTTCTCGTGGGGCATTGGGAGGTTACGGATTCTTGTCGGCGTGAGTGTCGGCGGGCAGGTTGATCAGTGATTCCTCGATTCTCGAACCAGTTATGACCCTCTTTCTCCTTACGTGATATATGCTCGGGCTTTGTCGAGGCCGAAGGTAGGCTAAGTGCGTCTTGGCCGCTTTCACGAAATCGTGCGAGGAGGACTCTCGGCGGTGGCGCTTCGTTTGATCATCACGAGGACCCGGATGGCTTCCCCATTGAAGCAGTCGATGTACTCAAGGTCTAAATCGCTTCTTTGGATAATAGCTACAGAGGCCCTATGTCTTGGTGCTGAAGGCGGTCAGTCTTCAGTGAACTTCGTTTCGAGTCCCTCAAGTGTATGGACAGGAGGCAGTTTTGTACAGTCCATGGCCATTTTTTCACATGGTGAGGGACCTTTGATAGGACCTCCGACGTTGAAGTAATGGAGCATCGCCTCGGCCGTTGATATGCCTGCGATGGGGTCGTCCACCCCATCTCGTAGCTAATGTTGAGGATGTTTTTCCATACCCACAGGGATGAGGACCTCCATAATCTTGGAGGACAGAGTACTTGAGGGTCTTCCCGTCACTGTTGTTGAGAATGGGGCGAGGATCCTTGGTGGCGGTGGTATCTTTGGAGGGTTCCCGGCTTGAGGATTCACTCACGATTCATCCTCGGCTCTTGACCCCGCGTTCTAGGAGGTGAATGGACCCATTTCTTGAGGGCACATTGGAGGATTCCTTTCGAACACGAGACCTACGCCTTTGGATCGGCGTGTCGGGCTTGGTGTCATCCCTAGTTCCAGCGGAGGTAGGGAGGCGGTGTCTTCTTGGAGAGGAGACGAGGGAATGGGTCCTCACTGTGTCTCCTCGAAAAGCAGTGAGTTTTCGGCATGTTGAGGCGTTCCCTAGGTGAATAGCATGAGGTTCTTCGGTTGATGGCATGAAAAATGACGGCGATTGGAGTCAGCGTTGGAGGCGCTTGGATTTCTTGAAAAATTGTGGGGTCGAGATATGTTGATGGTGAGCTTTGCCTCTGCTGTTGCCCAGTGAGACTCTGTTGAGGAAGAGGCCGTGTGCGAGTCCACAGGGTCGGACTTCGAGGATGTTATAGTTGTTGGTGTTGGCGGGATCGGTGAGGAGAGTGTTCTCGAATTTTTGTTAGATTGGACGGACATGACAAAAGAAAGGGTTTGTTTCGTCTCTAGGCGGAAAAGGCGGAAACAAGCTTCCCGTAAACAGTGGCCCAGTGATCGTGCTTGCCCGGATGGTTCGTCCACCCAAATGCAGCGGCGGTTGAAGGAAATGGGGGGTACTGCAGACACTCGATGCCAAAGAAGAATGGCAAGAGAGTGCGGCAAGCAAAGGAGAAAATGAATATGTTACACGACCTCTTGAATGAGAGGGTATTTATAGAACCCCGATGTTGGGCGGTCCGATTAGTGGGTAGTTGATCCAAGCCTGAAGGACGTCCGGAGCTTCCGTGTGCAGGAGTTGACCGTGGCCACTCCTGATCTATAACTCTGTGATATGTGGGGTGCTTGAGGTATTCTGGAGGCGGTACTTGTTACGCTGAAATGCAGGGCACTTGACCGGTCTTCTCGTAGGCCTATGGCTAAGTAAGTTGGCCACGTGGCCTAGCATATGTAAAGGAGGAACCCTACCGTATGGGAAGATGGGCCAATCTACCTGGATTGGGCCTCAATACATGGACCAAGTGATGGGCGGACAGGACAATAACCTAGACAATTTTTTCTTTATTTTCCATCAAAATGCTATAAACGCAAGTCTAAATTCACATTTCATAAATTTGTTATCATCGTTAGAACATAGTTTGGTTCACGCCTTTAAGAAGTTTGATGATAACAAATACAATTGATGACCTTTTATGTTCGACTATTTAATAAATATTTGTATAGAACACTTGTTGCCTCCTGTTTTTCACAAAATATATGATGAAGTTCGATCTGAAGAAGAAAAGAAAAGATCGATATATAACGGAGAACTTAAAAGAAAGATACGCATGTGAAACAGCTTTCAAGATTCACGCTTTATAAGAAGTTATGCCTGCAAAGCCAAACTTACGGAAGCACCATGCTGTACTACAAACTCCGATTCTTACATTCGGCGCTTAGTTCTCGATATCGTTACAAGGTTACAAGTATCAAATGGATATATTCAAAGTAATCGTTGTTTTTAGACTAGATCTATATTTAAAGAAAGGAACACTTAATGCATTTATCAATATTCCTTTTGTAAATTTCGTGACCCCAACGGTTCAAAAGCAACACTGATATAAAGGAGTATCATCTTCAAGCTTTAGTGCGCATCTCACTCTAGAAAACAAATCTCAAGCTCTCATCTTAAATTATTTAAAAGTTGTTTTTATAATTCATTGAGTCAAATAGTGTATACATCATATTGTGGTATAGCTTATAAGAAGTGTAAACACGTATCTTTCTAAGTTGCTTATGCCTTGAGAAACCAAGTTGTGGTTGATCTCGAAAACAAAGGCAATTGTCTTTGTGGTGTTATCAATTATTTATTAGTGGATTAAGACCTTGTTGAGAGAGGCAAATCACCTTGACAGTGGATCGAGTAGTTTGAGTTCAAACGAACTGTGATAAAAATCATTAGCTCAAATTGCTTTTAATTTCAAAACCAATTAAAACCCCCATTTCTTGTGTTTTTGACCCTTGATCACTCTCTTTATTTGATATGTATGAGATTATGTGATGATTGGCCTTGGTGTCTAGTACTTGTGATATGATTGGTAGTATTTTATGTCAATCATTTATATTTTTGGTGAATTAATTATTCCACTATGAGATGCATGCTTCATATTATCATGTGGAAACATAAATATATGTTATGATCATGACCAAATGCAATTGGTATTTGTGAGTATTTGTGTAACCAATGTGACAACCTTTATGATATGCATGATAAATTACCTAATGTATGCTATCTTTATTATGGGTAGAAAAGGGTGTTAACTAGCCACCATAATGAGATGGGATTGAATGCCATAACCTCACAGAGTACGAACGACGCCCGCTAATGTCTTCATGGTTTGTGTGATCAAGGAACACCGAGTAAAGAAGCATAGTTTGGTTGCCTCTGCTCAAAATAAACTTGGCACTCTTGGCATGGCGGCCCGATAGTCTGACTTGTGTAACCATGGATGTGGTGAAAGTATGATATAATCCACCGCATCAACAAAAACATAATGTGTAAGTACAAATAAATTAAAACTAATTAAAATTTATTGTAAAATAAAAAGTATCGTTATAGTGCTTTCTCCTTCCCGATTCTAGAACCATATCTTCTTTATTTTCCTCGAAGTTCGACTACCACTAGAAGCTCCACCTTTGTTAACTCTAGACCTCATCAAGAACCACTACCTTTAGAAGAACCACCTTCAAAATATGATCATCTCCAAAACTTGGTCCTTCCCAACCCACGCCTTCAAAAATTTCCTTCCAACAACATGATCACCACAAGATTCGGATCATCATCAAAATATGGATCGAATCGATCTACTATCAAAATCACCTTTGGATTACTGAATCATCTCAAAGTCTCCAAAATCATCTTCTAAATCTTGCTCTTTTCGAATATTCAAGTTTTGACTCATCAGAACCTTTAGAATCATCTTCGAATTTGACTCTTCTTTAGAGTCTCGATTCTCAGTTAAACTATCTTCAAGTTGATTAAGAATTACTCAATACCAAGATTTTGACTCCTTCACAATGAAATTTTGTTGACTTCAACTTCACACTCATCTTGTAATTCGACTATATTCATAACTTCTTCGTAATCATAAACGTCAATTCCACAAGTTCCTCATGATTGATAAACCATTAACATCATGATTCATCATCATAATCTCCATGGCAATTTTTGCTTCTTATTTGTTTCACCAACAATCTTTAGAAAATGGCCAAACCTATTACAATATTAACATTGAACTATTCTCTTGTCAAACTGCTTTTTTCCGATGTTTCTTATCATCGTAATAAAAGACTTTGGCTTTCGAGCCTCAACTCTCTTTCATAAGTTCTCTCAATCATACCTAACTCTTGCGCCTCTAAACTTCTTTGAAGATCTCCAATTTTCATTGTATCCATATCTTTAGAATGTCAATTTCTATAATAATGTAATTAAATTGAGGAGTAAGAGACCTCAATATCTTCCCAATGGTTACTTGTTCATAAATGGTTTCTCCACTTGATTTCATCTCATTTATGATCAAAATCACTCTAGAGATGTAATCGATATCTTCTTTGTTCTTCATGTTGATATTCTCATACCGCTTACGCCGAGATTGAAGCTTCACATTTTCAATGGACGCACCATCGTAACACCTTGTCAAGATATCCCACAACTTTCGCTTGTGGAATCAACGATTTTCTCAACGATTCTTATTCACACCGATGGATGTAGAACAACGCCTTTTGGTCTTTCTTCCCGTATCTCTCATGGTTTTCTCTGCTCCTCCGCCGCACCATGCGTTGGAACATAACTTTCGTAACAAGATCAAGAATATCTTAAGCATCGAACAAGAGACATTTTAATCATCCATCGATTCCAATTCTTTCCATCAAACACCGAAGTTTAATAATCAAATTACTTATTCTTCATTTCGCTTATATGCACTAAAATCACGATCTCATATCTCACAAAACACTCATGTTTCGACCACAAAATCAAAATGCATTCTGTACAATTCCGATCATAAACTCGACATGAATTTAAGATCAACGAAATCAATTACACGCCTTCATATACACTCGCTTTTTTGGTAAACCAATATGAATCATACTCGTTCATTCTTTATTATTGGAAAGTTTATATTTTTAGATTTATTAAATAACTAATGTATTTAGTTTATATATGGTCAAATAATTTAAAAATAAAATTTTCTTAAAGAATAAAAGGAATAACCTTAATAAAAATGCTAGGTTTTTCAAGAAGATAATAGGAGTGATGTATTTATAAGTGGCTCTAACCGATCTATTTAAGTATTAAGTACAAGAGTATTTGGATAAATGATTTTAATACGAATAATAATTTATTGATTTTTTTAAAAATAATTTATCAAAATATTTTATTTGGATAAAATAAATGAGAAATTGCAAAGAAATTTACAAAATATTCTTGTTCAAGTTAAATTTAATAATTTTGAATGATTTCTAATAGTGAGAAATTTGAAATTCTATTTCACGTTTATATATTATGAATGTCAAATTGAGAATTTTTTTGAATAACCAAGATTTTCAAAAAATTAGAAATAACAAGTTTTCAAACTATTTACACAAATGGCCAAAATTTATTATTTTTACACAATGTGCACTTAGAGTGGCTTACTACCTTTATCTAGGACCAGTAGCCCTTTGGGAGGCGACTACCTATATCTGGGACCAAGTCGCCACTAGGAGGGCGACTACCCTTGAATTAGCACTGAGTCGCCACTTGATTACTTTTAAAAAATTTTTTGCTTTTTATTTATATTATTATTTTTATTATTTACTATATTATTATTTTTATTTAATTATTAATAGTATTTAAATTTTTTGATTTTTTTTTGAATAACCAAGATTTTCAAAAATTGAGAAATAACATGTTTTCAAACTATTTACACAAATGGCCAAAATTTATTGTTTTTACACAATGTCGCCACTTGGAGTGGCGACTACCCTATCTAGGACCAAGTCACCACTAGGGAGGGTGACTACCCCTTAAATTAGACTACATGTCGCCACTTGAGTGGCGACTTCCTTTAAAAAATTCTTTTTATTTAATTATATTATTATTTTTATTATTGACTATATTATTATTTTATTTAATTATTAATAGTATTTAAATTATTTTTAAAATTACATTATTTTATTATTGAATTAATAAAAAGACACACTAATAAATTATTTATTTATTGATAAACAACAAAAGTACAATTCTAAACAGATATATTTTACATATTTGGGGGCCTTGGGAGGCCTGAATGCGACCGCAAAGTGAGGTCTAACTCACTGTAGATAGCTCACGAGGTGGTGGTAATACCCTAGTGGTACCCCTAGTCCGTCGTCCCCTTATTTGTTCTTGTTGTGTTTGCATCGTCCCCGATTACAACTGGTCTACAAAACACCGACTTTGACCTCTAGAATTCCGCTATAGGATGGCGGGTGCCTCTCATATCCTCAAGCTTTGTCTTGGTGGGACAAAGTTGTTCTCGCTTAGTGCGCCTCAAATGTGGTCTTGGTAGTTGGAGGTTGAACCGGTTGGTTAAAAAAGGTTTGTTGTGGTGTGTTGAAGTATGGTTGATCATTTGGTGTATGCCCGTGTCGGGGCTAGTGATGATTTGACGATCCCCGCCACACCGGGTCTTGTATTGAGCTAGATTGGTGGAATGTAGTCTTGGTATGTTTGGGGGTAGACATATGTTGGTATGGTTGAGGGTGGACATGTCTGGTATGGTTAGGGGTGGACATGTGATGGTATGGTTAGGAGTGGTCATGTCGGTATGGTTGGGGGTGTTGTTCTTGATAATATTGTGGTTGTTGTGGTGGTGGTTAATTTGGTGGTTGTTGTGGTGGTGGGTAATTTGGTGGTTGTTGTTAGTAATGTTGTTGTGTTGGTTGTGGTGGTGGGTAATTTGGTGGTGGTGTTGTTCGAATATGGTTGTTACGACGGTCGTGCAAATAGAACGGGTCGACACAATCATTTTGGATTGGCATTTGATTTGTACCAAGCCACATATTCGGTGTCGGTTTCATTTGTTGGGTGCAACTGGAAAGTCGAGGATATAATGGGCACGCTCTTTCCACATTCTACGGAACCGGGCGTAAGCCTTCCAATTCTCTTGATACCACCGGTGGTCGACTTTTTAAGATGCTGTGGATCCAAACACATCGGGTGCATGGGATTTCTTGATGCATTCTGGATTGTAATTTCACCGGTTCGTGGTGCATCTCCACGATGGTGAACCGATGATAGGTGTTTTTTGTCATTCAATTGATCGTGACGGTTGGATACATGTTCCATCCCAAATATGATTCCAAACAACTGCAAAGGAAAAGATAAATAATATTATTTAGAGAGGATACTTTATAATAAAATTAAACTTAAAGTTCGACGAAGAATAGTTTAGTGGTAATACATCTTCGTCAGAGCGATCTAAGAGTTGATGATATAGGATTACATTATTTTTGAGTTCCACTATAATCCATTCAGTTGCTTTAACCTAAACACAAAAATGAGAAAAAATATTATTTATCATATTTTAAGGAATAAATATGAACCTAAACACAAAAATAATAAATAATACTATTCAAAACTTACTTAGTCGCTAGGGAAGAAGTAGACGCAGGGTTCTTGGGGCTATCCTCAAGTCTCTAGAATGCCTGTAGTAAAAATACACATCTGTAGCAAATGTACATCTATCATTTTCAACATTTTTACACAACGAAATGAAGGTAAGCCAATACAGTAACCCCTATACTTCCTAATGTTATCTATGTCTCGAGCAAAGACAAGTACATAAAGTTGATGCTATTTCCTATGCTCTTGAAATAGCATGTTTCCAATAATAACATAATATATATTCTTGTTTTTATTATTTTTTCTTGGTCAGACGAATACTCGTTCAAAATAAGAGAGTCATAACAGAATTTAAGGGCCGATAGTTTAATACCTTGGCCCCTTCCTTTTGCACCTTCCGTTCCCTCAACGAGATTTACACCTAACAGTTGCAAACAAAGGTCATTAGGTTGCTGCACATCTCCATTCACTAACTTACCATGAATTAGGAGACCCAACAACATGTACACGTATTCAAGTGTGACAGTACATTCACCAGTTGGTAGATGAAATGTGTGAGTCTCCAGTCTCCAATGTTCACACAAAGCAAGTATGAACTTTGTATCAATAGATGCATTTACGATATCGTCACATTTCGGGCAAACACGCTCAACCAAAGGGACAATCCATGATTCGGGAGATTCCATAGGATGTTATCACGGACCTAAACTTTTGACATCCTAAAAAATAATATAGACAATAATTAAAATAAACTATGAAAAACAAATGAGTTAATATAAAATTAGAAGAAAAACTTACAAAGCGACAACATTCCTCCTAGTTCCTGTGGGATTCACCCATGGTGAGAAGAGACATGGTGCGCAATTATGAAAATAAGAAATTCTCTCGACAAAAGGTGTGTATTGCGATGAAACTGCTTGTGAATGATGGAAATGATGTGAAAGTCCTTGGTATTTATAGACTTTTAACTCACGTAATTTCCACTCCTCATTGACACGACCCATGCATGCATTGGAGGAATTAAGAGAATGGCAGCCACTCACCATGGCGACATAGTGCAAACATGGAGTGTAGCCACTCCAGTGGCGACTTTCTTTGGTACTATAAATCTGTAAATTCAGTCCTTGTAGTGGCATGCGTAGCTGTTGACTTGAAGTAGCATGCATATATTATAGCTAACTATGTGTTATAGATAGGCTAACTTGTATTTTCTTGTCAATGTCTCTTACATGCATGAATTCAATGGATAGTTTATTAAATTAATAGTATATTTTATGTCTTGTATTGTCTTGTCAATTCCCTTACATGCATGCATTCAATGTCTCTTAGATGCATGCATTCAATGGATAGTTTAGTGAATCCTTTGGACAATAATATGATTTTGTGAAAATAGGACAATTTAAAATTGTAATTAGTGCACTAAATTTAGTTGGTGTATATTCGTGTATTAAATCTTACCGATTATCATACGATATAATATAGCTAGATGAATACTTTTCCAAGTTTGACACTTGGCAAACTCTCATACATTCTTATATTTATAGATTATCTATAAATGGAAACTTTTATTTATTTTATTAAATTTATTTTATTTTATAATTTTTTGTATTTGGTCCAATCAAAATTGAGCTTATTTATCACGCACTCATTTGGGTTGAGTAAAAAGTAATGATGTCTTCTTAGTAATAAATTTTGTTTCTCTTCCCAAATGATTCTTCATCTTTTACTTCGATTCAACTTATTTAATAGTTCATATAATCTGATGGAATTCCTCATGTCATTCTTCTCTCTATAACATCTGACTAGAGCAAAACAACAACAACTCCACATCTAAAGCAAATCGTTTGAATCCTCTTCTTCTACTAATGTTACGACAAAATTTCTATTAATTTTTATAGATGAGGCAAGCCAGATTTCGTGTTTTGTTTTTTGTTTCCAATGTTTGTAGGTTTCTTCCTGAACCTAGATTTTTTTTCCATGTCTTTCAGATTGCCTTCTCTATAGAAACCCTTAAATCAAAATAATGGATTACAAAGTGTACTTTTGGAGATCACTATTATATGTTCAGATTGGTCAATCTTGTTTTACTTTTCAACAATCTTATCTTTATTATTTTGAATTTTATACTGAGTGATGTTGTTTTATCTGATTCTTGCTACCGGAGTTTTGCTGGTTAATTTATGTATGTAGTTGTATGATTCTTGCTGCTGCTACTTGAAGACATAAAATAGTTTTAAAATTGTTGCACACCAACTATTTGTGATAATAACTTAGTGACTTGTGCAGGCTTTGGCAACGTGGAAGACAAAATTTGGAGAGCAATTGATATTTGGCATGCATGCTTGACTTGAAATGCCAGACAAAATACCATTTTTTTTCTTAATTTGTATTGATCTGAGTTCATCTTGCTTATGTATACATAAGTCTATCATGGTGGCATGATGGGATGTGTGACTTTAGAAATCTAAGGCCATCAAACTATACTCTGCATCTAGATGCCATGTAACAGGTTAAAAATTTATTTGGTTTATGTTTTGAGATATATGTTTTTTTAAAATATGTTAATTTATCGTCAGTTGAAAAGAACTGCGGATATTTTGAAATTCTAAATATGTATTCAATATTTATAACTATGTAATAAGTTGAATTGCAACACTATTGTGCCAAGACCACAATCATTATTTAATATTATAGTAAAGTATAAAGTGTCTAAAATCATTATTTAGTTTCTTGTGTCATACTTTTAGTTAACATGATCACAATAATAAGACAAATGGTATGTTGATTATCCTATCAATTTCTTCTCTATTAGTTAACTTTTTGTTGAGTTATTTTGTCATGAGCGGGATGGTTAAAGACGTAAAAGCCAATCTATAGCGGATCATATGTTTCACCATCGATTCATGTTTTGAAGCAAATGAATGAGTGAAAGATGATGATAGTTGTGGTTCACTAGAAGCTAGCAATGGTTCATCAATATCTTTCTGATGTGAGTAGAAGTATAACCCATGTTTGTGAATATTTTGGTTTGAGGATAGTTAACAACCAAACAAACAAAGTTACGAGGGTGAAATTGCTAAGTTGGGTTGATTTTATAACTTGGGAGATATTTTTTGGATCAGAATTTTTTATTTTATTTTTGGGAAATAGATCAGAATTTATATTATATGTAAAGTTGTATTATGTATCCAAAAAAAATTTGTATTATTAACTACATAATATATGGATAGTTTATTTTAAACATGAGTTTTTTTATATATTTTATTTAAATTTTAATTTACATCTTTAATTTATTAAATTTTAAATAATCTATATTATTTTCTTGATATGAATGAATTAGATTTTTTATAAAAATTTATAAAAAATAATGAATAATTTTATGCAAAAAATCTTAAAATAAGGATGTGTTTTATATATAATTTTATTTAAAATTTATATTATCTATTTAATTTAAATCATTTCAAATAATCTATATTATTCTCTTGATATAAATTAATTAGATTTTATTTTATTGTAATAAATTTATAAAAATATGAATAAGTTTATGCATAAAATCTTAAAATAAGGATGTGTTTTCTATATAATTTTATTTAAAATTTACTTTATGTTTTTTAATTAAAATCATTTTAAATAATCTATATAATTTTATTGATTTGAATTAATTAGATTTTATTTTATTTGTTATAAATTTATAAAATTCTGATAATTTTATTCACAAAATCTTTTATAATTTTTATTTTATTTTACTAGGATGCAACTATATATTTAAGAGATGTTTGCTTTATTTTTTTATATTAATTTTTTATATTTATATGCTATCACAATTGTATAGCGATTATTGTTTCTCATAAATGGCCAAATTAATAGTGTTTCTCATAGATTTATAAATAACCAAATAAACCTAAGCGTGAACTAAATAGTGTTTTGATTTAAAGAATTTTATCCTGCGTCATGAAATATACTATAGTTAGTGTAATTAGTGTACTATAAAAATAAATTTAACTTTTAAGAAGGTATAATAGATCATACTTGGGAAGTTGTGTGTGAGAGAGCAGAGATGCATGAGAGATTCTTCAAACATAGGGTTATAGATAGGCTAGTGTAAGCACTACAACATTTAGGCTCTCCGGCAACAATTGAAAAGGTTGCGAACTCGAAAATCGTTGCCTAAAACAATAGGAGGTTTTCTAGGCGTCTCTGTGCGGCGTTGCCTATTGTTTGAGGCGCGTTTTATGTTTTTGGGCGCTTTTGAAAACGTCGCCTATAGTAAAGGAATAGGGGATTATTTACGACCTGAGACAACGTTTTTTAAGCTTGCAAATTCGACTACAATTAACAATCGTTGCCTAAACACGAATCGGAAGTACGTTTTGAAGTGTAGCCATAGCTTATAGGTTGTTGTTTTATAGTGTCCACATAAAATATACAATTTTGCAATTATTATCAAAATAATATAGTCAATAATAATTGGCTTCAAAAATAATTTTGATTATATAACTTAAACCATACATCCATAAAAGTTGTAATATAATAAAATCGAGTTCAAACTTTAATTCAAGATATAGTATATAGAGTACACAAAATGCCTAACGTAACTTCTTCCTAACAATGTAAAGCTCCTTACATTCACTTAGATTGAGAAAAGTGAGTTTTTATTACACCATATGGATGAAGAAACGTATGTATACTAGTGCCCCTATAACTTAACTCATTTCCTCCGATGTCACGAAAATTCCACAAGAAAAACAACATGTGAAATCCAAGATTTGGAGATCGATTATTAGAAACATTAAATTCTATAACTTCAACAACTTGAGTTCTGAAAACAAATTTAGAATAATGATTAACAAAGGTTGACATACATATTTATCTTAAATTTCATGCATTTTCATATACGTGTAATTGAATTTTTCTACTTACCTTTTGTATTTCAATACATCATACCTCTTTAGAATCCCACAATGACCTCTGGAACATAACTATCACCCACTACTTACTTAGAGAGTTTGAATCTTTGGGAGTTACCACAAATATAGATATAAAAACCTATAAAATCTTGTATAAATAAAATAACACAGTTTAAGAATATAATATAAGTATGTAACCAAGTAAGAGAATATAACTCTACCGAACAATGAGAGGGAAGTCCTAGGAAGTTTCTGCTATGGAATAATAAACAAGTGCTAATAAACAAGTGGTGAAATAATGGAAAATAGTTAAAAATGAAATATACTACCAATTAATAACTTCAAAAAATAACAATTAGTGTTCAACAACCATATGTTTCATGTATACCTCCATTGACGTAGTCAAGTTCGCCGGTCTTTAAGGCACCATCTTGAATCGGATATGTTGTCACGTTGTTATAAATATTAGCCAATACTAGAATTTTGGATTATATAAATTGAAAAACAGCGTCATGCTAATTTTTGACTTAGGTTAACCAACTGGTGCATAAACCTAGAAGTTCAAGGGCTCATTAGAAAAAAGAATGCTTGATTTGATTGCTACTACAATATCTATTCATGAACTCTATGCATTACATGGTAGCTTGCATTCTTTTTTTATATATAGAGGACCCCACAAAGCATGGCAGTTATTTAACACCATGTATTATTAATAGCAAAAGATATTACATCATTCCATGATGTTTGGTTTTGAGTGCCATACCTGCAATTGAACCAAGAGCTTCAGCAGCCTCATGTCTAACCATTGGGTGCTCATTTACATCTCTACGTATATTCGATAGAGCAGCTGAAGCAGATGTCTTGAGATTGGCCCAAAACGTATGCAACCTAAATCACAACAAATATTGGTATTAAAAAAATCAAGAGATTCAAACAGCTGGACTCAAATTTAAGCTCCGCCCTTAAGGCATTCAGCTAATAGCATTACTCAATTAGGTTTGAATTATTGCGTTTTTATTAACAACACTTTCCCTTTAACTACGAGATTCTGCAAAAGGATTTGGCGATAAACTATATAATTAGATGATATAAATCCCTTTAGACTCTACTAGTACATACCTGAACAAGTTCATCTACTTTCTCAGTGAATCTAACGCTTTCACAAGTAGTAACTACATAGTCCTTGCAGTCATTGAACAACTTTGAGAAGACAATGTTACGACACAACAATGGTTCAGCAATTGTAAATCCTAAACCAAGCTGTACAATCAAACAAATAATCTAAAGATTAGAAATGCATGAAAATTGCAGCGTAGATAAATAATTCAAGAAATTGCAAAACAAAAACAATTGCGGGATGATACCAATAATCATACATGTTATAATTAAATTTACTATATATTTTCTAGCAGTATGAATATTTACAAGTTCAGAAAGTTTAATCTTCATTTGAGAGAACTTACTAGTGAAACAAAAGCTGTCCAAAAAGCTCAACAGTTGAATGTCCTCAAATGCATCAAGGATTCCTCCCTAAGAAAATGTAAATTGCCATTGAAGTGAGAATGTCTATTCAAGGAGAGAATTAAGTCCATTACAAAATTTCTTATATTTACTTACACATAAATCTTCTTCAAAAGAGGCGATAATGGAATCTCTCAAAGTGTTATTTCTTACATTGTTACATTGTCTATTTCTTACATTGCCTTTCTTTTAATGTTTGGTATTCTCATTTCCCATCTCCTCGGATCAATTCTTGGTTACTAATAATAACACTAGTGATTTCGATTGGAAATGAGGAGGTTAGATTAAATGTTATGAGTAACTCTTGTTACTATTTAGCGATTGGTTAAGCATACACTATTATGGTTAATACATTTTCAATCCAGCCACTCATATTGAATAAAAAAGATGCAAGGCCAAGGATGTTACTATGTTAGTGAATTAAGATTAAAATGCATACAAAATTTCCATAAAAACTACGTTGAAAAACTTATATAAATTGGAGAAAATAATCGAAGAAGTGAATTACAATTTAAACAATTATCACGGTTTCTTGATTAAACTAGATGTACTCGAAGATATCGTCTAAATATTATTTGCTCGAAAAAGTTAAAAAGTGAAAAAGTTCTGGGTGGAAAGCACGGACATGCACGCCCGAGCTTATAATCATGCATAATGCTTGTACACCAGGAAAAGATAGGTTGAAAATAGAAAATTTTACGATCAAGAGCACAAGCAAAGAGATCTAGCACATGACCTTGATGTACAAGCTGCTTGAAAGCCGTCATAGAATTTCACACATTTATGGTAATGTGGCACAGAATCTTTATCCAGGTCCTTGTGGGAGGCGTGGTTCGAAAGTTATGCGGATACAATCTATATGATACAACAGTTCATAAGGACAAAAACATGTGTCGTCAAAACAATCAAACAAGATGGAAATCATTTTTGCCCATGATATCAGTAGAAGCAAATAAAATACCAAGAATGTGTTTCTAAATAATCAAATACATTCCCTTGATACATGCACTCATAAAATAGAGGCCAATCATTATCATACACACTAATCCAAAATGCCAACAGAACAATATAAAGATTAAGGGAAAAAGTACAAGAGAGGGTGAGATGGTACTCCAAGTATCCAAAGGAAACAGCAGAAGGACAAAGCTGTTGTAGTAAAAAAAACCCACACAAGAAACCACAAAATTCTCCAAATATTTTCATGTTTGCAAATAATAGAAATACTATATTGAAGCTTTCCTGAATAACATATTAGTCCTCAAACGTGTGATCTTTTAGTGAAATAGTACTAATTTAACCAACAAAATACGCAATCGAGTACATCATGTGTAATTTCAAATTTTTAATTATTTCAGTACTTTCTTGTGAATACTATTTAATGAATTACACCATGAATAATGACATATCTTTTCACAATTAATTTGATTATATAGTGTGAGTTTGGACTTCAATCACGTGTTTTCAATGCATTTGAATAAATGCTACTCTCAAACAAAGACTCTTAAACATTTTACGAAAAGGTGAGGCATAACTTACTTAACCGCTATTGCCAATTGCTTCAAGAGAAGATGGAGGAATAGGCCTTTCTTGCGCAGTTAAGCCTTCAACAGGAAATCCATCTAAAGCCTAGATTAAAATTTTTCAAACAAGTGTCACTAAAGTAATCCATAATAGATAAGTGGTAGATGCCAATCAAGCGTGCTTTGTGTTGATGCCACCAATAATCGAATGGAATAAGGTGGTAGATAGTGTTGTAAGCCATAATAGATAAGAATCTGCGATAAGAATATCGAATCAAGTCAATTCAAATAAAACTAGTACGGTGATTATGGACTTAAGTTTCTTGATGACATGATTGGTGATGTTACTGAATGCTATAACTTTAATAAAATCAGTATCAATCTGCACAACATCAAAGAAAACTTTCATTATAAGCAATTAAAACTGGGTGCAACCCACGAATAAGTTAAAATACACAAAATTGTTACTCAGTTACATGAACCTTACCCCGTTTCTTCTTTCACTTCTCTTACACTCACATATATATCTCCTTTGAGATAATTCACAAAATGATTATAAATTATAATCCAAAACATTAAGCTTTAATAGTAGAAAGTCTTGCATTCACAATTGGTGAGCATGATCAAATATCAAGTATTCTCTGTTTGTGCTTTTAATTAGGAAAATTAAGTGAAGCACATACATACCTCATGAATGAAACCATTATTTTCCAAAGGCGAGTTCTTCGAGAACAATGCTTCTCTTGCACAAAATGCGTTTAAAAATTTATTACAAGAAATTATACAAACTTTAGACCTTGATTGAATCAAATCGAGAAAAGTTTATAAGCAATTTAAAAAATCATACTTCATTAGTATCATTGATGACAAATCCTCCAATTCGACTTGATGCGGCGCATTTGGGCATGCAAGGTCCTTCGGAATCCAGTAAGTTAACATCACATAACCCGAGGCATGATGGTATTGAACCCTTCCGGATACCAAAATCGGTTACCTCATACATTCAACATCTATTAAAATTGTTTTTCAACTTATTCCAAACAACTTATCTAGATATCATAGCTACTTTCTTAAATAAGCTGATCCAACATCTTGGAATACATTTAGGAAGTTAAATTACCTTAATAGCAATTGGAACAAGATCATATATAAATAAAAAGTAAACACCACACAACAAAACACAAGCCTCATCACTCAAATCACATGACAACATTCAACCGTAGCTTAACCTCACAAACCCTCATTACATTACTTAAAATCATGTGTATCCATCAACACAAAGACATCACAACACTCACAAGCAGCACATAGCGAGATATAGCGAGAAAAAGTAAGATTACGGATACCAATGAAAAGAGGACTGACGGTGGTGAATTGACGAAGTGAGATCGACGAACAACGATTTATTCGTTCTTTCTTTGGAGTTTCTTCTTTCTGTTTGAGTGATGATTCAAAGGTGAATCTGAATCAACTATGTTTTCTCTTCGATTGTGAAGCGATGGTGAATCGATATGAAGAAAGGACCGACGGTGGTGAATCGGTGAAACGAAGAAAGTGGTATGGTGAATCGGTGAAAGGAAGAAAGGGCTTACGGTAGTGAATCAATGGTTGACGATGAACGATGAAACGAAGGAAGTGAATCGGTTGAGAGAATCAATGAAATTGTGTTAGGTTTTGGCGGAGATGGGAAAAAGATGTGCGGGAAAAGCGAATAAATTCACCCAAATCTGTTTTGTTTTATTAATAATAATTAACTATCATATATTATAATAATGTCCCCAAAAATATTTTTGGGGACAATTATCAAACATTGCTAATGAAATAATATTTTAACGCTCTAAAATCGTCCTCAGCGATTAAGGGCACAATTAACAAATTGGCATAAAAATAAAGAGTATCGCTCCATAGCGTCCCCTAAAGTATTTTGAGGCAACGATTATCAAGGTTGCAAACATATTTTTGACAACAATCTTAAATCGTTGCCTATATGAATTTAAGGCAACAATTTCTACATGTTACCTAAAAAGTGTTGCGGAGACAACAAATGTTGTAGTGAAGAGGCATGCAATTGTCTTGTCAATATTTCTCATATGCATACAATATTGTGTTGTCTTGTGAGAGAATCCTGAATTGGCATGCATGCATAATTTATAGCTAGTACTATGTGTTATAAATAGGCTAACTTGTATTATCTTGTCAATGTCACTTACATGCATGCATTCAATGGATAGTTTATCGAATTAAGAGTATATTTTATGTCTTGTATTGTCTTGTCAATTCCACATGCATGCATTCAATGTCTCTTAGATGCATGCATTCACTGAATAGTTTAGTGAATCCTTTGGACAATAATATGATTTTGTGAAAATAGGACAATTTAAAATTGTAATTAGTGTACTAAATGTAGTTAGTGTATATTAGTGTATTAAATCTTACTCATTATTAGTGTAATTAGTGTACTATAAAAACAAGTTTAACTTTTAAGAAGGTATAATTGATCGAGACTTGGGAAGGTGTGCGTGAGAGAGAGCGTCCATGAGAGATTCTTCAAACAGAGGGTTATAGATAGGCTAGTGTTAGAGGCATGCAATTGTGTTGTCAATATTTCTCATATGCATACAATATTGTGTTGTCTTGTGAGAGAATCTTAAGTGGCATGCATGCATAATTTCTAGCTAGCACTATGTTTTATAGATAGGCTAACTTGTATTATCTTGTCAATGTCTCTTATATGCATGCATTTAATGGATAGTTTATTGAATTAAGAATATATTTTATGTCTTGTATTGTCTTGTCAATTCCCATGCATGCATTCAATGTCGCTTAGATGCATGCATTCAATGGATAGTTTAGTGAATCCTTTGGACAATAATATGATTTTGTGAAAATAGGACAATTTAAAATTGAAATTAGTGTACTAGATGTAGTTGGTATATATTAGTGTATTAAATCTTACTGATTATTAGTGTAACTAGTGTACTATGAAAATAAATTTAACTTTTAAGAAGGTATAATGGATCAGACTTGGGAAGGTGTGTGTGAGAGAGAGACGTGCATGATAGATTCTTCAAACATAGGGTTATAGATAGGCTAGTGTTAGAGGCATGCAATTGTCTTGTCAATATTTCTCATATGCATACAATATTGTGTCGTCTTGTGAGGGAATCCTGAAGTAGCATGCATGCATAATTTATAGCTAGCACTATGTGTTATAAGTAGGCTAACTTGTATGGTCTTGTCAATGTCTCTTACATGCATGCATTAAATGGATAGTTTATTGAATTAAGAGTATATTTTATGTCTTGTATTGTCTTGTCGATTCCCTTACATGCATGCATTCAATATCTCTTAGATGCATGCATTCAATGGATAGTTTAGTGGATCCTTTGGACAATAATATGATTTTGTGAAAATAGGAAAATTTAAAATTGTAATTAGTGTACTAAAATTAGTTGGTGTATATTAGTGTATTAAATCTTACTGATTATTAGTTTAATTAGTGTACTATAAAAATAAATTTAACTTTTAAGAAGGTATAATTGATCATACATGGGAAGGTGTGCGTGAGAGAGAAACATGCATGAGAGATTCTTCAAACATAGGGTTATAGATATGCTAGTGTAAGAGGCATGCAATTGTCTTGTCAATATTTCTCATATGCATACAATATTGTGTTGTCATGTGAGAGATTCTTGAAGTGGCATGCATGCATAATTTATAGCTAGCACTATGTGTTATAGATAGGCTAACTTGTATTATCTTGTCAATGTCTCTTACATGCATGCATTCAATGGATAGTCTATTGAATTAAGAGTATATTTTATGTCTTGTATTGTCTTGTCAATTCCCTTACATGCATGCATTCAATGTCTCTTAGATGCATGCATTCAATGGATAGTTTAGTGAATCCTTTGGACAATAATATGATTTTGTGAAAATAAGACAATTTAAAATTGTAATTAGTGTACTAGATGTAGTTGGTGTATATTAGTGTATTAAATCTTACTGATTATTAGTGTAATTAGTGTACTATGAAAATAAATTTAACTTTTAAGAAGGTATAATGGATCAGACTTGGGAAGGTGTGTGTGAGAGAGAGACGTGCATGATAGATTCTTCAAACATAGGGTTATAGATAGACTAGTGTTAGAGGCATGCAATTGTCTTGTCAATATTTCTCATATGCATACAATATTGTGTCGTCTTGTGAGGGAATCCTGAAGTAGCATGCATGCATAATTTATAGCTAGCACTATGTGTTATAAGTAGGCTAACTTGTACGGTCTTGTCAATGTCTCTTACATGCATGCATTAAATGGATAGTTTATTGAATTAAGAGTATATTTTATGTCTTGTATTGTCTTGTCAATTCCATACATGGATGCATTCAATGTCTCTATATGCATGCATTCAATGGATAGTTTAGTGAATCCTTTGGACAATAATATGATTTTGTGAAAATAGGACAATTTAAAATTGTAATTAATTATCTGAAATGTAGTTGGTGTATATTGGTGTATTAAATCTTACTGATTATTAGTGTAATTAGTGTACTATAAAAATAAATTTAACTTTTAAGAAGGTTTAATTGATCAGACTTGGGAAGGTGTGCATGAGAGAGAGACGTGCATGAGAGATTCTTCAAACATAGGGTTACATATAGGCTAGTGTTAGAGGCATGCAATTGTCTTGTAAATATTTCTCATATGCATACAATAATGTGTTGTCTTGTGAGAGAATCTTGAAGTGGCACGCATGCGTAATTTATAGCTAGCACTATATGTTATAAATGGGCTAACTTGTATGGTTTTGTCAATGTCTCTTACATGCATGCATTAAATGGATAGTTTATTGAATTAAGAGTATATTTTATGTCTTGTATTGTCTTGTCGATTCCCTTACATGCATGCATTCAGTATCTCTTAGATGCATGCATTCAATGGATAGTTTAGTCGATCCTTTGTACAATAGTATGATTTTGTGAAAATAGGTAAATTTAAAATTGTAAGTAGTGTACTAAATTTAGTCGGTGTATATTAGTGTATGAAATCTTACTGATTATTAGTGTAATTAGTGTACTATAAAAATAAATTTATCTTTTAAGAAGGTTTAATTCATCATACTTGGGAAGGTGTGCGTGAGAGAGAGGCGTGCATGAGATTCTTCAAACATAGGGTTATAGATAGGCTAGTGTAAGAGGCATGCAATTGTCTTGTCAATATTTCTCATATGCTTACAATATTGTGTTGTCTTGTGAGAGAATCTTGAAGTGGCATGCATGCATAATTTATAGCTAACACTATGTGTTATAGATAGGCTAACATGTATTATCTTGTCAATGTCTCTTACATGCATGCATTCAATGGATAGTCTATTGAATTAAGAGTATATTTTATGTCTTGTATTGTCTTGTCAATTCCCTTACATGCATGCATTCAATGTCTCTTAGATGCATGCATTCAATGGATAGTTTAGTGAATCCTTTGGACAATAATATGATTTTGTGAAAATAAGACAATTTAAAATTGTAATTAGTGTACTAGATGTAGTTGGTGTATATTAGTGTATTAAATCTTACGATTATTAGTGTAATTAGTGTACTATGAAAATAAATTTAACTTTTAAGAAGGTATAATGGATCGAGACTTGGGAAGGTGTGTGTGAGAGAGAGACGTGCATGATAGATTCTTCAAACATAGGGTTATAGATAGACTAGTGTTAGAGGCATGCAATTGTCTTGTCAATATTTCTCATATGCATACAATATTGTGTCGTCTTGTGAGGGAATCCTGAAGTAGCATGCATGCATAATTTATAGCTAGCACTATGTGTTATAAGTAGGCTAACTTGTACGGTCTTGTCAATGTCTCTTACATGCATGCATTAAATGGATAGTTTATTGAATTAAGTGTATATTTTAAGTCTTGTATTGTCTTGTCGATTCCCTTACATGCATGCATTCAATATCTCTTAGATGCATGCATTCAATGGATAGTTTAGTCGATCCTTTGTACAATAGTATGATTTTGTGAAAATAGGTAAATTTAAAATTGTAAGTAGTGTACTAAATTTAGTCGGTGTATATTAGTGTATGAAATCTTACTGATTATTAGTGTAATTAGTGTACTATAAAAATAAATTTATCTTTTAAGAAGGTTTAATTCATCATACTTGGGAAGGTGTGCGTGAGAGAGAGACGTGCATGAGAGATTCTTCAAACATAGGGTTATAGATAGGCTAGTGTAAGAGGCATGCAATTGTCTTGTCAATATTTCTCATATGCATACAATATTGTGTCGTCTTGTGAGGGAATCCTGAAGTAGCATGCATGCATAATTTATAGCTAGCACTATGTGTTATAAGTAGGCTAACTTGTATGGTCTTGTCAATGTCTCTTACATGCATGCATTAAATGGATAGTTTATTGAATTAAGTGTATATTTTAAGTCTTGTATTGTCTTGTCGATTCCCTTACATGCATGCATTCAATATCTCTTAGATGCATGCATTCAATGGATAGTTTAATGGATCCTTTGGATAATAATATGATTTTGTGAAAATAGGAAAATTTAAAATTGTAAGTAGTGTACTAAATTTAGTTGGTGTATATTAGTGTATGAAATCTTACTTGATTATTAGTGTAATTAGTGTACTATAAAAATAAATTTATCTTTTAAGAAGGTTTAATTGATCTTACTTGGGAAGGTGTGTGTGAGAGAGACATGGATGAGAGATTCATCAAACATAGGGTTATGGATAGGCTAGTGTAAGAGGCATGCAATTGTCTTGTCAATATTTCTCATATGCATACAATATTGTGTCGTCTTGTGAGGGAATCCTGAAGTAGCATGCATGCATAATTTATAGCTAGCACTATGTGTTATAAGTAGGCTAACTTGTATGGTCTTGTCAATGTCTCTTACATGCATGCATTAAATGGATAGTTTATTGAATTAAGTGTATATTTTAAGTCTTGTATTGTCTTGTCGATTCCCTTACATGCATGCATTCAATATCTCTTAGATGCATGCATTCAATGGATAGTTTAATGGATCCTTTGGATAATAATATGATTTTGTGAAAATAGGAAAATTTAAAATTGTAAGTAGTGTACTAAATTTAGTTGGTGTATATTAGTGTATGAAATCTTACTGATTATTAGTGTAATTAGTGTACTATAAAAATAAATTTATCTTTTAAGAAGGTTTAATTCATCATACTTGGGAAGGTGTGCGTGAGAGAGAGACGTGCATGAGAGATTCTTCAAACATAGGGTTATAGATAGGCTAGTGTAAGAGGCATGCAATTGTCTTGTCAATATTTCTCATATGCTTACAATATTGTGTTGTCTTGTGAGAGAATCTTGAAGTGGCATGCATGCATAATTTATAGCTAGCACTATGTGTTATAGATAGGCTAACATGTATTATCTTGTCAATGTCTCTTACATGCATGCATTCAATGGATAGTTTATTGAATTAAGAGTATATTTTATGTCTTGTATTGTCTTGTCAATTCCCTTACATGCATGCATTCAATGTCTCTTAGATGCATGCATTCAATGGATAGTTTAGTGAATCCTTTGGACAATAATATGATTTTGTGAAAATAAGACAATTTAAAATTGTAATTAGTGTACTAGATGTAGTTGGTGTATATTAGTGTATTAAATCTTACTGATTATTAGTGTAATTAGTGTACTATGTAAATAAATTTAACTTTTAAGAAGGTATAATGGATCAGACTTGGGAAGGTGTGTGTGAGAGAGAGACGTGCATGATAGATTCTTCAAACATAGGGTTATAGATAGGCTAGTGTTAGAGGCATGCAATTGTCTTGTCAATATTTCTCATATGCATACAATATTGTGTTGTCTTGTGAGGGAATCCTGAAGTAGCATGCATGCATAATTTATAGCTTTTATATGTTATAAGTAGGCTAACTTGTATGGTCTTGTCAATGTCTCTTACATGCATGCATTAAATGGATAGTTTATTGAATTAAGTGTATATTTTAAGTCTTGTATTGTCTTGTCGATTCCCTTACATGCATGCATTCAATATCTCTTAGATGCATGCATTCAATGGATAGTTTAATGGATCCTTTGGATAATAATATGATTTTGTGAAAATAGGAAAATTTAAAATTGTAAGTAGTGTACTAAATTTAGTTGGTGTATATTAGTGTATGAAATCTTCTGATTATTAGTGTAATTAGTGTACTATAAAAATAAATTTATCTTTTAAGAAGGTTTAATTGATCATACTTGGGAAGGTGTGTGTGTGAGAGACATGGATGAGAGATTCATCAAACATAGGGTTATAGATAGGCTAGTGTAAGAGGCATGCAATTGTCTTGTCAATATTTCTCATATGCATACAATATTGTGTTGTCTTGTGAGAGAATCTTGAAGTGGGATGCATGCATAATTTATACTAGCACTATGTGTTATAGATAGGCTAACATGTATTATCTTGTCAATGTCTCTTACATGCATGCATTCAATGGATAGTTTATTGAATTTAGAGTATTTTATGTCTTGTATTGTCTTGTCAATTCTTACATGCATGCATTCAATGTCTCTTAGATGCATGCATTCAATGAATAGTTTAGTGAATCCTTTGGACAATAATATGATTTTGTGAAAATAAGACAATTTAAAATTGTAATTAGTGTACTAGATGTGGTTGGTGTATATTAATGTATTAAATCTTATTATTAGTGTAATTAGTGTACTATGAAAATAAATTTAACTTTTAAGAAGGTATAATGGATCACACTTGGGAAGGTGTGTGTGAGAGAGAGATGCATGAGATCTTCATAGTTATAGATAGGCTAGTGTTAGAGGCAATTGTAATATTTCTCATATACAATATTGTGTTGTCTTGTGAAATCTTGAAGTGCATGCATGCATAATTTATAGCTAACTGTATTATAAGTACTAACTTGTATGGTCTTGTCAATGTCTCTTACATGCATGCATTAAATGGATAGTTTATTGAATTAAGAGTATATTTTATGTCTTGTATTGTCTTGTCGATTCCCTTACATGCATGCATTCAATATCTCTTAGATGCATGCATTCAATGGATAGTTTAGTGGATCCTTTTGACAATAATATGATTTTGTGAAAATAGGACAATTTAAAATTATAATTAGTGTACTAAATTTAGTTGGTGTATATTAGTGTATTAAATCTTACTGATTATTAGTGTAATTAGTGTACTATAAAAAGAAATTTAACTTTTAAGAAGGTATAATTTATCAGACTTGGGAAGGTGTGCGTGAGAGAGAGAGACATGCATGAGAGATTTTTCATACATAGGGTTATAGATAGGCTAGTGTTAGAGGCATGCAATTTTCTTGTCAATATTACTCATATGCATACAATATTGTGTTGTCTTGTGAGGGAATCTTTAAGTGGGATGCATGCATAATTTATAGCTACCACTATGTGTTATAGATAGGCTAACTTATATTGTCTTGCCAATGTCTCATACATGCATGCATTCAATGGATAGTTTATTGAATTAAGAGTATATTTTATATCTTGTATTGTCTTATCAATTCCATTACATGCATGCATCCAATGTCTCTTAGATGCATGCATTCATTGGATAGTTTAGTGGATCCTTTGGACAATAATATGATTTTGTGAAAATAGAAAAATTTAACCTTGTAATTAGTGTACTAAATTTAGGTGGTGTATATTAGTGTATTAAATCTTACTGATTATTAGTATAATTAGTGTACTATAAAAATAAATTTGTCTTTTAAAAAGGTATCATTGATCAGACTTGGGAAGGTGTGCGTGAGAGAGAGACATGCATGAGAGATCTTCAAACATAGGGTTATAGATAGGCTAGTGTTAGAGGCATACAATTGTCTTCTCAATATTTCTGATATGCATACAATATTGTGTTGTGTTGTGAGGGAATCTTTAAGTGGCATGCATGCTTAATTTATAGCTAGCACTATGTGTTTTAGATAGGCTAAATTGTATTGTCTTATCAATATCTCTTACATGCATTCAATGAATATTTTATTGAATTAAGAGTATATTTTATGTCTTGTTTTGTCTTGTCAATTCCCTTACATGCATGCATTCAATGTCTCTTAGATGCATGCATTCAATGGATAGTTTAGTGGATCCTTTGGACAATAATATGATTTTGTGAAAATAGGAAAATTGAAAATTATAATTAGTGTACTAAATTTAGTTGATGTATATTAGTGTATTAAATCATACGATTATTAGTGTAATTAGTGTTCTATAAAAATAAATTTTAGTTTTAAGAAGGTATAATTGATCAGACTTGGGAAGGTGTGCGTGAGAGAGAGAGACATGCATGAAATATTCTTCATACATAGGGTTATAGATTGGCTAGTGTTAGAGGCATGCAATTGTCTTGTCAATATTTCTTATATGCATTCAATATTGTGTTGTCTTGTGAGGGAATCTTTAAGTGGCATGCATGCATAATTTATAACTTATATGATATGATATGTCACGACATATTACAGCTCGTAGAAGTGACCCGTCACTTAAGGTCAAGACAATTATCTCCTATTGCGTGTTTGTGTTCAAATATAGATCGTCTTACGAGAAAGGCTTGCTAGCAAAACCAAGGCTATTGAAGTGGTCTACTGTGCAGGAGGAATCATACAAACAACTTCCGCAATACTTGGCTGCACTAAAATTATATTCACAGGACCGTTGTTATAATGGAGACCTTGCGGAAAATCCCGACGGAACCCTCTCGAAGGTAATGGAATATTCCATAGAATTTTCCGTTTCGACCTTGCATCATCGGATTTTCTTTTGCAAATCGATTATTTAGATTGATGAACTTGTTGTACAAATAAAGGGCGCATCGATGGAGGTTGCACAAGATGGAAATAGTAACATTTTCCCCATAGCCTTTGCACTGGTGGAAGGGGAGACTGCTGCTGCTTGGAGTTTCTTTCTCAAAAATCTTCGAACTTATGTGGCTCCACAGCCTGGACTCTGTTTGATTTCTAACAGGCACGCTTCCATTATAAGTGCATATAACAATCCAGAAAACGGTTGACACGACCCCCCATCTACGCTATCTACATTAGGCATATTGCTCAAAAACTTTTGCGGGAGATCAAAGATAAATTTTTGAAGATCAAGCTCATGGACGCGGGGTATGCATTAAACCAACCAGGATTCCACTACTATCGCCATGAAATATTTGAGTCAAATCCAGATGCAGGGAGGTGGATTGATAATCTTGACAGAGAAAAGTGGACTAGATCGTATGACAATGGGGTGAGAGGTGGGGCCATATGACAACAAATCTTGTGGAATCAATGAACAACGTCTTCAAGGGCCTGCGAAACCTGCCTATAACTGCTATGATGAACCCAACATATTTTCGGATGGCAACATTGTTCGCAACAAGAGGTAAACATTGGAATGCACGATTATTAGGACCGACAGTGTACTGCGATATGTGCATGAAATTTCGGTGAGGAATCGCAAAGCCAGAGACCAAAGGTTAAAATTCGACCTCCATGGCCACACATTTAGTGTCAAAGAAACAATTGACCACAACCAGGGGCTAACAAGGCAAGAGTATCGGGTCCTAATACTCAATCGTTGGTGCGACTGCGACCAATTTCAAGTCTACCGTATGCCTTGCTCACATGTCATTGTAGCATGCTCACATTCCCACTTTGATGCATTCTCACTAGTATCTCCTATATACAAGGTTGAAACAACTGCTCAATGTATACAACAACTTTCCATGGTAGCAATGGAGGCATATTGGCGAGTATGGCGGAAATTGTTTAGCACAACGATTTGATCTGTGCAATAAAAAGTCGATCAAACGACAAGCGAATCGAATCGAAATGGACGCCAGCGATAAAATGCGAGGAAGTGTAGTGTATGTCATCGGTCGGGCATAATAAAAGAAGTGTCCACATGGCTCTCACTATGCCAAAATGACCTCGAAATGCTTTTTGGGATTTAAAAGCTTTTCAGTGGCGCTAAAGGCTTTAGCGGTAGCTTTGTTCAACGCTCATGAGCCTACCTATGGCGCTTTTGACCCAAAGCTTTCATAGGTAAGCCTAAGAAAGCGCTTTTTTCTGAAAAAGCGCTTTCATAGGTGAATTCAGAATGCATTAAAGGCATTCTAAAGTAGGCCTAAGAAAGCGCTTTTGACGTAACCATTAGCATATGAGGCTTTTGGGTCAAAAGCGCTTTCATAGGTAGGCCTACGAGAGCGCTTTTTTCTGAACGAAAAGCGCTCTCATAGATGGCCTATGAAAGCGCTTTTAACCAAAAAGCGCTTTCATAGCCTACATATGAGAGCGCTTTTTGGTTAAAAGCGCTTTCATAGGTTTTTTACTGAAAAATCAAATATTTAAAAATTTTAAACACGCATTTTTCAAAAACACATAATTCCTAAACCGTATTTTACAATCTTATATAGAAATACCAATATATATTAGTGTTAATCCAAATACCAAATGTAAATATTATATACAAATACCATTATATACCATTCATATCCAAAATATATATACACCATGGTAATTCAATTAACATGTTTTTAACGTAACAAAATACACCTTAGCAAATCAGCTATATAACACTAAGTAAATCAATCCTAATGTACATATATATCCAAGGTCCTGATATTGCAAGATATGAACATAATAACACAGTCAGTGTTGTATACACACAACAATGTATTCATAATTAACCATTTTCACACAACAATGTATTCGTACCTTATAAGATTCTTAGCTCAATAAAATATTGACACAACTCCTCTTTGAGTTCTTCCAATTGAAGTGGCGAGTAATATGGACACTTGTATTGATCAAAATACTACATTACAAAACAAAAAATATGCATGATTTAGTTAAATGTAATAAATTATATGCAAAATCCGATAAGTAAAAAAACAAAGTATAAATCCATAATAAGTTATAAATCCATACCGTGATTGGAATCTCGATTTCATTCATTTGAATGATTTCTTTGATAAACAAATAAGATTATATACATGTATTATTTTATCAAGTAGCATAAATATTATAAGCAAAATTGTTGAAATTTATATACCTGTACTTTGATCCAATTAATGTTGTTTGATTTAGACGTGGTACCGTGCTTCCCTTTGACATCAGAATACTTGTATTGAACTGACAAAATTAAAATATTTATTTAGGACAATGACATAGAAATAGTTAAATATATAAACACAAACGAATATTTAGAATAATTTCACTTACGTATCAATCATTAGCTTCATTTCCGGATAATTTGTCCAATCACCGTCAACCAATTCGGTAATATACCACTTCTTTTATGGGATTGATAGCAAGCAACAACCGTGACATCTATAAATTAAAGCAACAATTTAGAAGCGAATTTTAATGTAAAAATACAAATATTAAAAGGAACTTAGAATGAAAATCTAACCATTATTATACCAAAAGATACAAGCTCACATCGTGGTTGTCATGAATCTTCGACCAAGTGTTCTCTTCAATCGGTTCCCTAGAAATTGTTGCTCACCGACGGGAGGAAGACACGAATGGAATCTATTTGACAATTGATTCCGCATCAATTTGTCAAATAACATCCTTAAATAAAAACATAATTAATATTAGACTATTTCAATTAAATGTTTAAAAATGTTCAACCAATTAAATAATATATTGATCGGTTACGGATGTACGAGTGCATCACACGATGCCTAACTCGATGATGAAAGATTTGTTCCATGTCCTCTAGTCCAATTGTTTCGACATTGGAAACCAAAGACACATTCCTCCATATCGATTTGACGAATTCCATCATTCATCAAATCGATGTGCTAACTAGTGTCTCCGGACATCCGAAATCTAGGCACAAATTCGGACAGAACCCTCTTCTTAGGTGGAACCCTACCAACTTTCGGCTCACTGTTGTGGTGATCTTGAAAAGGTACCTAAAAATCATATAGAATTATGTAAGATACAAAGTTATGCGGTTTTTTATTTGGATCATAAATGAAACACTTTAAAAGTACCTCTTTAGATGCAATAGACTGCCAACTGCAAAATCCCTTAATCCTTAGATGCGGGTTTTGTAGGAGTCTAAATTACCATGTAAAAATTTAGGTCGAGCGTCGGTTGAATACTTAAAGATTCATAATGGTTTTCAACATACGATCATCTATGAAGATGAGGTCGATGGTCATGCCACAAAGATCTGCATCATCTCGCAATGTGGTCTCGCAACAATGTCGGTACCAGGTAGCAATGCATTCATATCTAAAACAACATCAACCGATACCTTCATGTGGCCATCCGGGAGCGGTCTATGGTGAATTAAATCCGGTGTTGTGTGCACTTTTCCCTTCCCAACTATCCGATAAGTCGGAGACGATAGATACAGCTGACAACATGAAATGCCCTAAACCAATAATAACCGTTAGACTTCCTTTAATGTTGACAATAGTAACCGTTACAATTATACTTTCTCTAATATAATGGATTATCATCTTAATTACCTCGGGAAATTTATGTTGACAGTTGATACTAGCCTTGTCACTAGTTTCTTTCAGCTGTGAACTGCTCCTTTCATATATATCTCTCTTTGTCCCTCTGCGGTTCACGGACTTGTTGCTTAAATCCCGCAATGTTTGCATCATACGCATTGCTAGGATTTCTTTTTCTGGATTGTTATACAGAGAGGTAGGAGTCACACCATGACCCTTACCCCTCACCCGTCCCGGATACTCAGCAACACATAGTGCTCGACTGAGTACGCTCCTGATATCCGGACTTTCACCTGTGGATACGGATTGCGATATAGTCTCCTATAATTTATTTAAATATCGATAATTAAAGACACAATGTTAAATATATATTAATTAGCATTTAATATAATTTAATTAAAGACATAATGTTATACTTACACACTCATCATAAACATGTTTCAGATCGGGATTAACAACTCGATCTCTGCCAACACGAGCTTTCTTCCACAGCACATGTGCGGGTAGTGATGTTTCGTCACTTTGCGTCTCTTCCAACTACACATTGTTACAAATAATAAAATCATCAATACACATTGTTACAAATAATACACATTGATAGAATTAATAAGATCGTAGAATTGAGATTTACTTACAATTTTTTCCTGTAAGTGTGCATATCCCAAACGACCTTTTTTATATGGATATGCGGGTTTTGGCGCTCTCTCGCGATTTACGGCACTCACTTTCTTGAAATTCTCGTCTCTTCTTTGGCCCACAAAAGCAACCCATTCTTCGGGTGTAATGAAGCTCTCATATTTCTTTGGACGTTCAGGATCCTCTTCAACAAAATTTCCTTCATCGTCTTTAAGAAACTTATTTGTCAAAAAAGTTCTCCACCCTCTATGTCTTTTTCCGGCCAAGCCCATTATATACTTTTTATGGCATCTTCAATGTTAAAGGACCTCTACAAAAACATCGCATAGAGGGTGTTAGTATATGTAATTTAAAACAATATTATCGTCAATATAAAGCAAATAACAACAACCATATATGATACCTTTATCTCGGTCCAAATTTTTTCTTTAGCCTCGTCCAACTCTCCTTTTTTCCATCTAGGAGTGGTGATCGGAATGTATACGAACAAGCGTACCGATGTAGCTTGTCAGCTTTGCAGAATTAGACCCAATTAGTTGGTCATCATTATTCCAATCTACATTATATGTAATAACTCTATCTCTATCACGGATGATTCCCCGCATGATAGTTATGCCTCGTGTGATATCCTTATCTGAAGTATCTTGTAGAACATTATCTTGTGGAACATCTCCTTGTGGAACATTTTCTGAATTATCTTGATTACTAGCCATTTGACCTGTAATAAAGAAAAATAAAATCAAATTAGTGTGATATACTCCGGAATTAGTTTAAAACTAGTTTATGTTAAAAACAATTATTCATAAGAGATCCTAATATAAGATAATCATTTTTTGCTCCATAATTATTTACAGTTTCGATATAATATGATAGTCTAAAAATTCAGAATTAGTAATAGGTACAGTATAGAACATAAATTCAAAATTCCAAACAATTTAGACTCAACCCTATAATGGAAGTTTCCACAATTTTTTTATGGGTTCTTTCTGAACAATATAAGCATTTCTAGAAAAAGAAAGATATACATATAAGAAACTCAAAGTCTATTAAACTTAACTATCAGTTCAATGTTAACATAGGTAGTCAAGTAGAATCAATTAGATGCTTTAACTTGAACAACATAGTAGACAATTTACACAGGTAAAAAAAGGAAAAGAGTATGATTTGTGAATGGCGGCAGGAGCAGGCGTGCGAGGAAAACGACGGAAAGACGGATGCTGGTGGAAGAAGAGGTGATCCTGCGCAAGAACGAAGATGAAGATGATGAAGAAGATGAAGCACAAAAATCGTATTTAGGGTTTTCAATTTTAAATATAAAATAACCTGAAAGTGCTATTAAAAGCGCTTTCTAAAGCCCATCTCTGACGCTTTTCCTTAAAAAAGCCATATCATAAACCTATAAAAGCGCTTTTAAAAGCGCTTTCATAAGCCCACCTATGAAAGCGCTTTCATAAGGCCCCTATAAGGCGCTTTTCAAAAGCGCTTCGTGGATTAGATTTTTAAAATACCTATGAAAGTTTAAAAGCTTTCATAAGCCCACCTATGAAAGCGCTTTTCAAGCAAATTTTTTAAGCCTCATGCGCTTTTTCCTTAAAAGCGCTTTCGAAAGGCCAAAAAGTGTTTTTGTAGTGTCTAGTTCCACTACATAGATTTTAGATTCACAAGTATTTGTAATTTTTTTCATCAATGAAAAGTACTTTTACTTTTTAATTCCAATTATAAGAACAACGACAACACAGATGCCTACAATAATTAAACAACAACAACAAGACTAAACTACAACAACACAAATACTAAAACGACGACACAAACAACCTTTAAAGTCTACGAAATTACAACAGTTAACACTATGTTATCTAATCCATGCATCATTTGGATGACATCAATGTTGTTTTCAACTTCATCCCACCAACGTACTATTTCTCCGGTTTCAAGTGAGGTCCTTGTTCTAAGCCTTTGAATCATTTTGATGACTTCACCAGGTTTATATTTCCCCTCTAACCAAGACATGAGCTCTCTTTTCAGTTGCTCTAAGGAATGGATGTTCCAAAATTTCATCCAGGGGTTTGATAGAGAAAATAACATGCACATCCCTTCTTAAAATAATCGGTTCGGGATCGGATCGCTTTGATGAGCTTGAGGCCATGGCGGAGGTCTAGGGATGCCATGACCACAAATATATGGAGTAATTGATAAACACGTGCGAGGATTAGGGCATGAGTTGCATTGCTATTTATAGAGCAAAAAGCAACAAAAAATTAAAGGATGTCGACCACTCAAGTGGCGACTTGGTCCTTAATTTAAGAAATGTCGCCTTCCAAAGGGCAACTTGCTTCTATTTTAAGGGTAGTCGCCACTCCTAGTGGCGACATAGTGTAAAAAGTCTGAAAAATGACCATTTATGTAAATATTTTGAAAACATAGTTATTTTTGAAATTTAAAAAAAAAAAACTTAATTATTCAAAAAAAAAAATTCTCAAATTGATTACTATTAGCTTGTTAAAAAATTTAAGTTGGTCTACAAATTTATAAAATTTTAAAATTCACTTTCAAAGTTTTCAAAAAATTTCAAAATAAACCATAAAAAATTTAAATTTACAAATAAGTCCTTTTTTATTTTCAAAAGTTGTAAATGGATATTTATTTATTAAAATCATAACTTGGTCAAAAAAATTTAAATTTATAAAGTTATTAAAAAACATAACAATGAATCATCGAAGTGACAAAAAATTGAAATAAATAAATTTCAGTTAAATCATATCTATTATTTAAAATTTTAAATTTCTTATAAATTTTCAATCAGTTAAAGATAATAAATCATCCAATGTTGATAAATAATTAAGGTGTAAGATAAATAAAATGAAGTGTGAAATTAACATGAAAATAAATTATAAACTTGGATGTACAAAAATTATGTTTTTCCATTCAATTATTAAAATATTTATATTGAAAATATTTTTAATAATAAAACAATATATTAATAAAAAAGTGATCATCACTAAAGTACAATTGATATATTTTCTCCTTTATTTCAATTTATCATCTTAGGCTTAAAATTTATAAACACAACATATGTGAGTAGGGGAAAAAATTAAGTAAAAAGTCAAATTAATTGTTCTGAACACGATAGAGGAGTTAATAACAAGAGCATCGATGTAAAGTTGAGAAACAAACACTCTTTGTGAGATACACTATTTATCCACCTAAAATCTTAAGGTAATAGATGAGTGGATTCTCCTACTTATATGTTTTAAGTATCGACATTCTTATATAATGTGAGACTATTTATCCACTTACTCACACTTGTTATATATTCCAACTCTCACAAATGTGAGTCCACAATACTCCCTCATTTTTACCGATGATACCTTAACGATCGAAAATAAACTGACCTTTTTCAAATCAAAAGCTCCGGATACCTTTTTCCAACAAACACAATACTTAAATCACAATTCATGGAATATTTTTAGCAGAAAGGATAATACATAGATATATTACTAGTGTAGGAAACCATTCTAAGATTTGTCTGTACTCTTTTTGAGTATAACACTCATAGAAGCAGCAACATCACTGATAGAAGCAGCAACATCATACGAACGCAAACACATTTATTATCGATACACCTCACAATTTCAGGATATAAGCACATCATTCTTGGACAGTCAGAATCATTATCACATATCTTAAGTAATGCTATAATGAAAAATTAGAATAATAACATGTTACTAAAATGAAGAAAAAAAAGTTCAATTATAATATAAAAAAGTATTAAATTATAATAAGAAAATTGAGAAAGATGAAAAAACTACTTACCGTTAACTTCCATTGAAATAAGAAATAAAGAAAAAAAGAGAATTGTGACACAAATAAACATGAAGATTTCAGTCATGTTTTTTATTTATATTTGCATATAATTAATAGAATATAATTTAATGAATTTATACTGTCCACAACTCAATCTCTCCTGATTAATCATTTTTTAGCTCTTAAAGAGTTACAAAAAAATATATTAAATATCAAATATAAATTAAATATATTAATTTGGTGTATTTGTCTCTTTTACATTAGCAAGAAAGGCACGTAAAGAGATCAATATTTTGTACACACTTTATATTATTTTAACCTTTGATGATAGAATAAAGAGAATTTACACACAAAAGTAAATAAATAATACTTGAACGTATTGTTGAAATAATTTAACCTCCGAATATTGTGTCTTGATCGTTCATGTGAGCCAAAGGCTAAAAAGAAATAATAATGTTCAAAATTTTGATTTATACAATGTAATTTAATTCAAAATTTTGGTTTATTCGATCTGCGATAAAGTGCACAATAGAGCTTAATATTAAAAAAGTGAGTTCATCACCAAACTTCTTGGTTAGTTAATGGTAGATGCAGTTATTTGATCCAAGAGTCATTGAGAAGATTGATTATAATGTCGATGAATTCAACCATGTCTCCCTGGCATTGACTTGGTAATGAATCATTCTCAACAATAGGGGGACGTGGTTCATATATGAGACTTTGGAGATAATTTAAGAATTCTCGTAATATGTTGCTTGACATGTTGAGCTTTAGAGATCTTAATTAAGTTATGCTTTCCACATGATAAAATATATGTATGAATAAAGTTAATAAAAGTTAATAAAAGACAAATAAACTAACTAAATAAATAATAGTTTAATATCTACACTATTTATTTAACCCTAATGAGTATTAAAATGTGTAGAAAACTCAAAGGGATCTAATAGGAGGGTCGATTGGAAGCTTGTAGAACTAATAATATTTAGGAGATATGATTGTATTTCTACAAGAACTGATTTAGATGAGAGTAGTGATATCTACGTTGTTTTATCCTCTTATTTTCAAAGATATATGGAATTATCAATTGAAATTACAAGCATTTCTTGTTTTATTGACGAGGATAAGATTATTTAGGATTGTTTGAAACTAAGAAAGAGAAATATTAAAGAGAGGAATTACAAGGAAAAATATCATTTCTTTAACAACAAAGAAGTTTGTAGAATTAATTTTAGAATTTAAGGATATTATTTGTTAGGGACAATTTTGAGGAGAGATCACTTTGCACTTGAGATACACCTTTTATTTTTTCTAATCTTTTGATTTGGTTGTAGAGAGGATGCATCCCATGTCAGTTGCTGAGAAGAAAGATATGTTATACTGAAAAGAGTTGAATGAGGTGAGGTATGGTCTAACAATTGAAAGAGTAGTTTGATAACTTTAGGGGCAAAGAAACCCATGGAAGAAGCTCCTGTAATTTTGGTCAAGCCTATTACTAAATATCCAACATTCATTGACTTGAAGGGATACTTTTTAATTTTGAAAGACATTCCATCACAATAAACACTTTCTTCAAAAATCTCAGAGTAAGTAAAATTTTGGCACACAATATTAGAAGTCAAGCCGCGTCTTAACATACGAGCACAATGTAATAGATGTTATGACATATGCTAGTGACGAACTTTTATCAAAATAAAACCTATGTAGAATTTAAATGCGTAAGGTAAACAAACGGAAGGAATTGTTAACTCGTTCGATGCAACTCACCTACTCTTGATCAACTAAATTGAAATGAGAACAATCTTCTTACTTTCAACCTCTCACTTCTAAAATTCTAGATAAAAGGAATAAGCCAAAGGTATAACAAGAAAACACTTTTTCCTTATACTATCTTTCTTCCAACAATCCGGACAACAAGGAATTACAAACCAAATTTGGAAATTATTTGAGTAATAAAGTTGATGAATATATATCAATCACTAGGATTGATCTTCTCTTCAAACAAACAATCTATAAAGATATATTAGTGTTCAAGTTGAAAGAAAATCACTATACAATACATGAAAATAAAATTTTCCTTTAGTGCACTACGCCAAAAATAAGTTTTGGCAACACCTCAACGAAAGTGCTTTCATAGGTTTAAAAAATTCATAAAAAGCGCTTTCAAAGGGTACCCTAAGAAAGCGCTTTTAAAAAGCACGCTAAAGGTCTTAGAAAGACCCATCTTAAGCGCTTTTGAAAGCTTGCTAAAGTTAACCTTAGAGCGCTTTTTAGAAGCGCTCTTCTATTTGGTCTTTAGAAAGCGCTTTTAAAAGCGCTGCTATAGGCCTATGATACGGAAGCGCTTTTTAAGGAAAAAACGCTCTTATAGTTGGACTTTAGAAAGTTCTTTTAAAAGTGCTTTCATAGATAATTTTATAATTAAAATTAAAAACCATAAATACGCTTTCACTCTCTCATTCTCTCGCGTTCTGTTCATCTTCTTCCTCTCGCGTCTATTCTTGTGTTCTTCCCTGTTTCTTCCCAAAACTCGTCGTTCCACCACTGTCTCGTCTCCAGACTCGTCGTTCCACCACCGTCTCGTCTCCAGACTCGCCGTTACACCTCCGTCTCTTCATATGGGTAAACGTCAAGGCTAAAATTTGTTAGCACATGCAAGGTCAGTAGCTTAAGGCCTAAACAAAACACAATCAAAGGCATCTCAAACAAAAGTGAAATATTGCACTCCAAAGCATACAAAATTAGGGTTTGAAAACATCAAAACAAGTTCAACTTCGAAAAATTGGATAAGAATCAAACAAAAATGGTATTAATTGAACAATTAAGACATGTGTGACTTGTATAATAATGTAACTCAAGATGAGGTTCATGAGCAACAAATGTAGAAGACTAAACTTCAATACACAAAACAAATCACCTAATTGATAGTCAACATCCTAAAAGATGGAACAACACTTATCTAAAATCAAGGGTGGATGATAGAAACTAAGTGTGGAAAGAAAGTTTGATACTTTTAGGTCCTAGGGAAGTGGCTTATCCCTACTACAAGTATCTATCATGAACTTATAAGTACTTTGAACAATGCTATCAATTTAACATGTTAAAGTGTCATGACAATGTGCAAATTTAGTCCCTCATGCACAAACAAAATTATCTATTGAGTGAGATATCATCTTCCAAAGTTGAGGAAAAGTAGGTCATGGTAAGGCAAGGCGCGTACGAGTATGCATGGTGATCCAATTTTGGCTTGAATTGCAATGACTATAACTTGCTCCACACTTATCCATCCGGTGATTCCAAGCTTGATTAAAAGCTCTCCATGTCAACATGGAAATGCATGAAGCACATTTTGAAATTGCCTTTGAATTGAAAGAAATAAGCTTTTACTTCTTGCACAAAACTTGTTTGATGAAATGACACGTAGAAGACAAGAGGAAGGCAGTCATGACCAACATTTTGCTCACTTTGTGCACAAAACTTATAACTCAAATATCTTTCAAATGATGAATTTTGGGAAATTTTACTCATTGGCAAGCTTTACAAAAATGTATGGTATGCAACCATTGGATAAAAATGAGCAAGTTATGACATGTCAAAGTTCCATAGGATGGACACTTAGAAAATTTTCAAAACTTCAAATAAATTCAAGAACAAGTTAACTTTAATTTATTCAATTTGATTGATTCAATTATGAATTTTGCCACGAAATATGAAAAGAGAATGTTTGAATTGATGGTTGTCCAAAAGTTCACTTGGTCAATTCCTGACTTTGACTGATTTTGACCAAAATGACCATTTTTCCCCTTGTGATCAATTGACTTTCTTCTAACCAAAATTGCACCTCAATATTCCAACCATGGATTCCCAACATCATATAGAAACACATGAAATCAACCTTGAGTGAAAAATCTGAAGAAATCCTTATTATACTCTAACCCCTAATTTTGCACCTTGTGTTAGGAGATGGCCAATCAAGCTTCAAAACCTCAAATCTTCTAAATGTATTGAGAACTTCTTTGAGACATAATATCAAAAATAATAATAGGGAGATAATAATTCAATAGATTGGATCAACCATGCTTCAAAATCCACAATGGACCAAAACCCTAATTTCATCATATGAATGATTTAGATGAATTCCTCCTCAGTTATTTGCAAACTTTAACTCTTGAGTAATCAATAATACAAATGAGTTGTCTTGAGCTATAACAAACCCTTGTGACTTGAAAAATACAAATACATGAGAACCCGAGACTCCATTAAAACAAAATATTCACACAATCAACCTCCATAGCTTGTAGAGGACTTGAGAACCAAAGAACTTTTGATCACATCATTTGACAAGAGTGTAAATTTTGGGGTGCAACAAAGTGAATGGTGATGAAAGTGAGGAGAAATTGTGATGAAATTGTGCAAACCAAGCTAGCTGAAATCATGCCAAACGTGTGACTCAAAAGGCATCAAAATGACCTCATTCCAAGTGCAAACTTTGTCAAAATACATTTAGGAAATTAGTCTCAGAGGCTATTAGCAAATTCAAAACTATTTTATTTAGGCACATGCCCTATCAAACCGATCTTGCCACTATGTTACTTGGTTGTAAAATTATATTCATATATGGGAAACCATTGATGATTATCCTCCATCTAAAAGTTACAAGGGTATTGATGGAGTATGTTAACTTCATCAACCTCCATGAACCAAACAAGATGAATGATAATTCCACTTTCATAAGTCATCAAGCTCATTTCAAAAGTTGAGAGGTTGGAGAAAGCTCGGTTCAAGCCACACAAAATGATTCTCTAATGGAAGTTGAATTCTCGAAAGGACACGTGGAAGAAATTCATAGAAAATATCGATCATGCTTACATGATGGATGACATGTGGGAAAAAGATATATCTCGATTCAGACTTCTTTTCAAAGAATACTTATCTTATCGAATATGTCTCCAAGTCATGAACCTATCTTCAAAGACTAATTGGATAAGTGGCTCTTATATATCACAAGCATGTTTATGAATAGTTGAATTTTGTCCTTTTGTATAATAATACTATTACAATAATGTATCCATAAGGGATAAGTGTGTTGTAATTTTTAAATAAGACATTACAATATTATTACCATGCTTGTAAATAATGTTGTTTTTATCTTTTGTGGATCTCCTTGACTATAAAAGGAGACCTCTTGTAACATATCAAACCAAAAACAATAAGAGTCTATCTTGTGCACTTAAGAACAAAATGTTCTAAGTTTCTTTTCTTTCTCCCTAAAAGCTTTAGTTATAGTATTTTTTATACCCCAAAATTTTCCCTCCTACTTCTCAAGACAATTCACATCTCCATACTTAAGGATTTCACAAGGGTTGACCATACAAACCCTCTTCTAAGCAATCAATCCAAACTAGGGTTTTGATTCTCTCAAGTAAGAATTAATTTCCAAGTATCCAAGTGGTCATCATACCTCATTATATGCTTCAAGGGATCACCATGTCAAGTTTTAAGCCTTACAAGTCAAATTTGCTCATCCAATTGCTTAGATGGTTGAAAATCAACTATCTTTATGAAAGTCAACTGTGGTCAACATACAGTCAAACTTCATAATTTTTGGTCAACATAAATATTTTGAAGTAATATTCATTATTTGATCAAGGTTTGACCATGATTCCTCAAGGAAAGTCAAGATTTGATCAAAAGTCAAAGTTTCTAAATTAGGGTTTTTAGACAAAAGTCAACGTAACTTTGACTGAGCACAACTTTCACATACTTTATCATAAATTTCTCCACCAAAGCTCATTTTGAAGGGAATTCAATTCTCTACAACTTCATGTCTCACAAGCTTTGGCCAAAAATGCTTCATTTAGAAGTTCTGGATCAAAATATTACAGGTCCTTCTAAAAGTCAACCAAAAAGTCAGCTTTTTGCAAAGAACTGTTCATGAACATGGAAAATTCAATGAAGATGAAACCAAAAGGAGTACTTAGAGGACATCTTGAGCTTTCTAAAAAGTCCAATTACACCCAAAAATGTTGAAAATTGAGCAAGATACAATTTGTGCAAGTTGGGCATTTTTGAGGAGGTGCATGAAGAGAAATACTTGGAAAAATCAAAGTTTTTCTAAATGGGCCTAAGTTTTCTTAGTTCAAACTTGTTTCTTATCTGAATTAGAGCCTTCAAGCCCAAGGGAACGTCTTTTATCTTTTATTTTTATTTATTTTAAATTTTTACTCATTTAAATTCATTTTAATTAAAATAAAAGATATAAAATCCAAACATTAAGTGCAAGCTTGATTTTTTTTATCATTCTTGAGGTACAAACAAGCCATACAAGCTGTTAATTTCGAAAAATCATTGATTGGAAAAGGAATTGAATGAGATTTGATAAAAAAATGAAATGTTTGGTTTCATTCCAAATCAAATATTTTCTCATTGATTGGGATATATTTTCTTCATGATTCTTGACCTAATTCACTCTAGTATATATATACACTGATCCCAGATGTTTGGAAGACGAATTTCATGCTCAAGGAACCCTAACCTAGTTTCAAAAACTGTGTTTCAAGAAAATTAAGACCTAATTTTGCATCAATTCAGGCCAAACAAAGCATTCCAATTGCTTCCTGGCGCTCCTCTAAATCGTTCCAGACCTTCACCATCAGCCAACACCTCCAGAAACACGAAATCACAATCACGGTTTGCAGACTTTTCTTTCAAATTCGATTTTGTATATTGATTGCATATTTGTGATTAGAACAATGTTTCGAAGCTGTCTGGATGGTTTGGTTCAAGCTTAGGTAACAGAACTAAGATACGCCATGGCTAGGGTTTATGACCTTTGAATTGGGATCCTTTGATCCAGGCAAAATTGGAACATATGAGTGGTACCAAGTGAACTCGTGGAGTAAATTTGCAATCAAACCATGCCTTTCATGTAAATTTATATTTCGTATTGCTTGAGTTATGATTTTGCGGGTGCTATAGTGACGTAAGGAACCATTGGTAAAGGCTATGGCTACGAATACAAACCGTAGGTAAAACCCGGCAAAAACGATGATGAGCAGTACCCCTCTAGTCCTGGCGTGTGTTTGGATTTGAAATATTTTAAATTCGTTTTCACGCTTATCTTATTTCATTCATTATATTAACATGATATGCATCCACCTTTGTTGGCCAAGGGACGCACCTATGAGGTAGAGGGCTGGTTCGATCCTCAGCATCCTCACCTATTTTTATCTCTTTTCCAAACTAACTTATTTTCACTCTTTTTCCCTCATATTTTCCTATTTTTCTTTTCAATTTAATTTCCTTCAAATATTTTTTCTAAAACACTAAAAATCACAAAAATATTTTCTTTTTGCATTTAGGTCGAAAAATACTTATTTAATTTTTGACATTAAAAATCATACTTTTCACTTTTATTTTAATTAATTGTTAATTAACCATTAAATTAACCTTTAATTATTTTTCCACATCAAAATCAATTCACAAAAATCCCAAAATACTTTCCTTCATATAATTAGGGTTGCTAACCTAAAAACCTTTTTCACTAATTTCCAAAACATTTTCACTAACATCTCCTTATTATTCGACTATTTACTTTATTTCATTTACAATTCTAGAAAAGATGTATAGGTCGCAAAGTTTTATTCTGTAATAGCCTAGATTTACATTTTTGTCTTTACTTTACGCACTCTTATTATGTATCCTTGAAGCCATATAATAGCGTAAGACCTTTACGTTTACACTTTTACTTTCCGCACTTTAATTTACTACATATTTATCTCTTAGCTAATATGATTGTATGGCAAGATAAAATCAACCCTAGATCACCTCTAATTCAAGACTAATATATCTGAATAAAACACACTTTTGGCTCACTCACACCTTAGGGTATCCTCTCTTGTTGCCTTACGAACAAAACATGGTCATGTCCCGAAATGTAGGGATATCTTAGCACGATTACCTACAAAAATATCATCACGGTCCCTTTGAATCAAAGATCATAGTCCTCGATGACCCTCGGTTGTTGCCTACGAAAGATAATAAGACTCTTTTGCTTCCCAATCAATTCAAAATACTTTTCACACCACACTATTTTCAAAACTTTTCAAACACTTTGTATACATTCTAGCGTGAATCATTACAAAGTTAAATACCTTTAGAACAAAACATTTCCAAACACTTCGTATACATTCCAACGAGAATCATTACAAAGTCATAGAAATGCCTTTCAAAACATCTTTTCAAACACACACACAGAAAGCAAATTTCAAAGTGAGCTAACCAATTAAGAGCCCATTGATAACTACGGATGGAAAGGTGCTAATACCTTCCTTTTTCATAAGCGCCTCGTACTAGAATCTAACGAAGGTCTTTTCCTATTCTTTTCGCCTTCCCTTAATTGGATAAAAGAAATGTCGGTGGCGACTCTTTCTATCCGTAACATTTGCGATAAAATGCAAAACAAACAAGTCAGTTCTCCCATCGTGTTACAGAATTAGCGACTCTGCTGGGGAAACACCCTAAAGAGAGGCCCTTAGGGCTTTAGGTCACTTTATTGCTTTCATTGTTTGACTTATCTGCTTTACTTTTAAGGGCTGCTTGGATATTATACTTGTGGGGGATCCTACACGGATCCGAGTTTCCTTAGGTAAGTAGCAATAAATCATCGCGATTTGTTAGGCGTATACCAAACGGTCAAGATGATGGCTACGTTAGTGCACACTGGATGTCCCGATGCTCCCCATGTTCGGTTGAGGAGTATTTGGTATGTGTGGTGTCATAAGCACTAACTCAACTTTTAGAACCCTAATTGACCCGTCTTGGTCATTAGAAGGTAGTGAGATGGTCGTCTTTGATGTAGGCTGTGGTTGATTGATACTCAATGCAACGCTCATTAAGATTCGACTTTCGGGATGTTTCATTGACCACTTGGTAGTCTATTGAAATAAATCCTACGAGAAGATCAATGATATGAGATTCCTAGAATCCGGTTACTATTATAGGACGTTTGAACCCACTTAAACTCGGTAGGGTGACACCTATACCTCATACAAGCCTTAAACCTAGGGCTATTATGTGAATTACTTGTGCTTGCTACTTTTTTTAAACATGACATCATAACATCATAAAATCATATCATTTCTAACTATTTCAAGGACCTAGGGATTTATCTTTGCTCCGTTTTGTAGGAGTTATGGCTTCCAGGAAGACTATCTGAATCAACTTCATGGGTATACCTACTTCAACACAAAGAGGAAGCGTCCATGGGAGACCTAAGCTCTAGGAATTTTCTTTTATTTGTTTAAACTTTCATTTGCACTTTTTAAAAAGTAAACTAATAAAAAGTTTGTTCGTGCTTGTTTAACAAATTTAAGTTCCTAAGGTCCTTGAAAATATTGCATTGTATAACATCGCATATCATGGCATAACATTTCATAACAGGTACATTGAAGACCGGTTTTCTCATTCTCTCGTTGTTTATCACACAGTAATGGCTCTTGAACAAACTTTCAAAGATCTCCAGGCTCAGAACGCCCAATTCCAGGAGATGTTCACCAATTTGGCCCAAGGACAGAAAGATCTGAAGAAGCTCATCACTGGAAAGAAGAAGACCATTGGTATTCTCAACATGGGAAGAAATCACAAAGGTCCAGTCAAGATGGTCAGACAACTCGAATTCTCAGACAAGAGCGGTGAAAGTGAAAGAAGCATAAAAAACAATGAAGGAAGCCATCATGAGTCTGAAAACGAAGAGGAAGACTATATGAGCGAACAATATCCTCTTGAAAACAAAAATACAAGCAACTTAAAGACCGTCGAATGCTATGGAAAATCGAAAATGTTAGGGCTTAACATTGATGATCCGAGTCTTGTTCTGGTGTGGTAATTCCCCTCAGTTCAAAGTTCATACCTTTGCCAAGTATGATGGAATCTCTTGCACGAGCTATTTGAAGTCCTATGTTCGGAAGATCCATCCTCATCTTGAAGATAGGAAATTGTGGATCCATTTCTTTCAAGAGAGTTTATTCGAACTCAGGTTGGATTATTATCACTAGAGTACCCACATTCATACATGGAATGACTTAGAGATGCTTTCTAGCGATTACCAATACAATGTTGAATTGGCACCCACCCGCATGCAACTACGAGCATGTCATGGGTTGTGACGAGAAGTTCAAAGTATGCCCAGAAATGGAGAGATTTAGTAGGCAGAGTTCAACCACCCTTATCTAATAGGGAATTAATTGATATGTTCATGGGAATGCTGACAGGCCCATTCTTCAATTATCTAATTGGCAACTCTTCACCGGATTCACCGAAATGACACGACACAGTATATTGGCAGGAATTAAGAGCGGAAAAATACAAGTAGAGTCATCTTCAAACGCTGCAAAAAAGGCCTTTTGGTGGTAAGAAAGAAGTCAATGTTGTGTATGGTCAGAAGAGCCGTCCCGATCTCCAATCTTGCGCCAACGAACTGAACAAAACAACGCGTGGAATGAAGCGCTAAGAAGATAATTTACAAAGATCAACATGTTATTATCTCGTGCACTACAACACATGTTGAAAGCAGAGCTCATTACTTTGGGGATCCTCCTCAACACGCCACTTCCTCTCCAAAGTATAATCCTAATGCAAGGTGTGCATACCACTCCGACAACCTAGGGCACGACACCAACAACTGTTGGGACACGAAGAACAAGATTCAAGACATGATTAAAGCAAGGAAATTGAATTTGACCCTCCCGTTGAAACTCGAATATGATCAATGCACCAATGCCCGACCATGGTAAAAGTGTCAATGTTATTGACAATGACTCCTATGTTTATGATGTGAACGAAGACTATGACTCATATGTTTATGATGTGAACTAGTTGATTATTCCTCTAATTTATCAAGAAAAATTTGTTGCAAGCGTGTATCTCCAAGGTTCTGGACGACTTCGTTGGTGTGCAATTGAATATGAGATGTGCTTGGTTGAAGGTATTCAACGCATGATGGACACCGGCACTATTTCATAAACCTCCATCGTGGAGAATACGTGTGAGATGTTGCTAAAAAGAAAATTGAAGAGCAAGAAACCATACCGAAAGTCCGGGATAACCTTAGGCGAGAAAGTGGAAATTTTGGTTTCATGGTTAAATATACCGCTCCCGAAGTTACAAGATTCCAATCGAAGACATCAAGGCAGGATGGGAGACGATTACCCAGAAGAGTATGCTTATGTGAACACAATAAGGATCACCTCTGTTGATCCTGCGCCTAGAGTGGCACCCCTGATTATTACCTCCCCCAGACCAATACCATATTCATCTAACAAAGCTATACCTTGCAATTATGGAGCCGAAGTTTACTATCATGGCGTCAAGCAAGATCCTTTGACCATTGAAGACATTGCAGTTGAAGCTACCAATCCTGACATCGATAACATCACCGGATCAAGCAAGGTAACCAAAACCGAAAGAGTATTTTCCCCAAAGATCTATCCTCCGAAAGACATTACTACACCAATTTGCATTCCGGCTATCGAACCAATTCTCAAAGCTAGAGGGAAAGAAAAAGTAACCCATCCTTCTCAGACAAAAGTACCAAAGGAAGTTGCTGAGGATACCTCCAAGCAAGAAATGGAGGAAATTTTGAAGATCTTTAAGGATAGCGCGACTACAATGTTGTGGAACAGTTGGGACAAGCTCCGTTCAAGATATCCATGCTAGCTCTGTTATTTTGCTCTGATGCTAAAGCCTTAAAGTTTCTAAATAATGCTCACATACCGCAAGACACTACTGCTGATCAATTCGAAGGTTGTATTGTTATCTTGATCGCCAACAATGATTTAGGTTTCTCTGATGCTGATTTAACTTCTGCCGGAAGGAAACACAACAAAGCCTTGCACATCTCCATTAAATGCAAGGGCACTACATTGTCTCACGTGTTGTGGATACGGTTCGCTCGAATGTTACTCGAAGGCGCTCTCGACCGACTTAATCTCAAGAAGTGGTCATGAAGCCTAGTGACATAATCGTAAGAGCTTTTGATGGTTCAAAAGAATAGTACTTAAAAGCTCAACCAGCTAGTTAAAGTCGGTTCCCACTTTTGACTCTACTTTCTTTGTCATGGACATTCGTCCAACTTATTCTTACCTACTCGAGGCGCCTTGATACATGGAGCGGTATCACCTCTACTCTACATTAAAATCAAGCACCCAATGAAGGGAAGATTGTTACAATATGGATGAAGAAGAATATATAGTAAGCCATCTACGTCATTCCGATACATCGAAATGGAAGGTGAATTCATAAACCCCTCACAAGCTTCAAGGCAATTCCACGAGTCATGCTGTTGACTCTCCATCCCTCTGAAGTTACTAGAGTTCCACGAAGATGGCCTCACCGAAGAAGCCTTGGTGTGGTTGAAGAAGGAGGCTATACTATTGAGTCAGCTCACGATTCTCCATTCAAATTTGACAAACTGGTTTTAGGCTTCTATCAAAGGTCAAAAGATGATACGCCATGAACGTGCCGACAAACTTCATTTCCACATCAAGAAAGCGAGTCCATATAGAAGGCGATGATGGCGACTTCGACATCAACAATTGGATCTTCGACTCAAGCGACGGACTTAATAATTGGAGGAAGAAGATGTTATACCGATCTCCTTTAGACAGAGTAATTACTTTTTCGCTTTGAACAATAAACTTTAAACCTAATTGCTTGTCGGGAACCACGACTCATTTGTGAGGTTATTATTTGTCATTCACATATTTTCATTCAACAAATCATTGGACTTTGCATTCAAATGTTGTGCTCTTTGTCTTACTTTTTACTTTATCACCCTTTCAAAAAGCTATGTGTTCTTACACCCACCCTTTCGTGATTCATAGAATCTCATCGATATGACTCGCTATTGTCAAATATGACTTTGATAATCCGATCTACCAAGCAAGAGGCAGAGGTAAGATAGTGAAGTTCTAGGAGAACTTTCCAGCTAATACAGCAGAAGAACAAGTTATACTGACCACGAGAAGCGGTCGAGGTTGTGAATCTAAATCTTGACAAGGCAGAAATCAAGATAGGATGGTCTTGAGAAGCGTAAAGAGATTAGTCCGGATCTTTGCGAGACCCATATCGAGATTTTTGTTTGTTCTGAAGACATGCACAGTTTAGACATTGACATTGTGGTACACCAATCACAAACAAAGAGGTTTTCTCCATGTGAAGAAGAAGGTTCGTTGTATCACGTCCTAAGATGTCAGAAAATCAAAGCGAGTTATAAACAGGTTCAATCCGGTTTCCTAGAGCGTTCTTCTTATCCACGATTGGGTTGCGAACATGGTTCGGTACCTAAGAAGGATGGCAAAATACGTATGTTGTGGGCTACGAGATCTAACAAAGAAAGTCCGACGATTTCCACTTCCACATATTGATGTCTTGGTTGATAACACTCAACACAAGGTTTTCTCCTTCATGGTGGTTTCTCTGGATTCAATCGGATCAAAATGGCTCCGAAGACATGGAAAATACTACTACTTACCGAGTGGGGCACATTACTACAAAGTCATGCCGTTTTGATGAAGAGCAATGGCCACATATCGATGCTGCCATAGTAGCTATTCCATGACATGATTCATCACGAGATAGAGGTCTACATCGAAACATGATAGCTGATCACAAAGCTGAAGAAAACATCGATCATTTGCAAAGTTGTTTGATAGACTAAAAAATACGGACTAAGACTTAATCCTAACAAATGCACTTTGAGCCGGATCCGTAAACTCACGGATATGTTGTCATAATTAAAGGTATGAAGTTGACCACGGCAAAGTTAAAAATTGAAATGAAATCCACTCCGTCTGAGGAAGGAATCCGGAGGTTTCTTGGGATGAATAAACTATATTGCCGATTCATTTCACATCTAATTGCGCAGGCCAATCTTCAATTCTTGAAGAAAGATCAAGTAGTGAAATGGAACAGCGACAGTGATTAGGAACGACTTTGACAAAATCGAGGAGTACCACAAAATCTATCCGATACCACCGTCAAAGAAAACCTCTTATCATGTACTTAACGGTATTAGAACTCGATAGGGTGTGTGTTAGGAAACATGGCGAGTTTGGTCGAAAAGAGTATGCAATATACTACCTTAGCAAAATGTTTGATGTGATACAAGATACTCATGACTTGAGAAAACTTGCGTTTTGCTTAAACTGCTTTCATGGAACTAAGACATATATATTGACTCACACTACCTGTATTGATCTCTAAGATGGATCCGATCAAATACATATTAAGAAACTGCTCTCCAAAAGAATAGCGGGATAGTAAATGATCTTAACCAAATACGACATCCGATATACTACCGACGATCAAAGTATAGTGCTGATCATTTGGCTCGTCAAGCGTAGGACTATCGATCATGCATTTGATTTTCAGAACGAGGATATTATGTTATTCCATAGATTGTGAAGAGCTGGACCAGCAGAAGGACACGAACTAGGATCCCAATGGACCGTGGTATTTGATGGAGCCTCAAATTCACTTGGTAATGGTATTGGTGCCATCATTACATCTCATACTGATGAACACACGCCTTTCACCGCTAGAATATATTTTGACTACACCAACAACATGGCCAAATATGAAGCATGCATCATGGGTATCAAAGCTATTGACTTAAGAATCAAATTCTTGCAAGTGTATGGAGACTCGACTTTGGTGATCCATCGGATTAAAAGGCGATTGGGATACGAAGCATCCGAGATCTCATTCCATATCGAGAGCATGTGTTGAATCTAATCCTTTACTTCAAAGAAAACACTTTTGATCACATCCGAAGAGAATCAATTTGGAACACATTAGCTACCATGTCATCTATGTTCAAGGTCGGATGGGACAACGCTCCCAAATTACTATTAAAAGACTAGATGAACCAGCATACTTGTGTGAACTTGATACCGAAGGAATAGAAGAGAAACCTTGGTTCTACGATGAGGTATCTCGAGGCTCAGGAATATCCTGCAGAGGCATCTGTCAATGGTAAGAATTTCTTAAGATTAGATTCCTCTAAATTCTTTCTAGAAAACGACATCTTATACAAGCTCAATCACGACTTGTGCTTACTCCGCTGTGTAGATCAGAAAATAGTGGAACGAATCATAGAAGAGTTACATGAAAGCACATTCAGTACCCACTCCAGTGTACATATAATGGCTAAGAAGATTCTAAGAGCAGGTTACTATTGGTCCACCATGGAAGCTGATTGTTACCACTAGGCTCGATTTTATCACAAATGCTAGATATGCGCAGACAAAGTGCACATACCTCCATTCCCATGGACATTGTTTCATCCTTGTTATTATTGATTACTTTACCAAATCGGTAGAAGCAGCCTCGTTTGCATCCGTTACCAAGAATGTTGTGGCTCGATTCATCAAGCATAATCTTATATGTCGGTATGGCGTCCCCGAAAGGATTATCACGGACAATGGTACCAATCTAATAAAAAAAAGATCATCGAACTCTGCATGCAGTTCAAGATTAAGCATCAAAACTCTTCTCCATATCGGCCAAAAATGAACGGTGCAGTGGAAGCCGCCAACAAGAATCTCAAGAAGATCATATAGAAGATGATAGTGACCTATAAGGATTGGCATGAGATATTGCCATTTTCTCTCCACGATTATCGCACTACAATATGAACATCTACATGGGGCAACCCCCTTCTCTCTCGTATATGGTATGGAAGTAGTCCTACCTATCGAGGTTCAAATACCCTCATCGAGTACTCCGGGCATGAGAGTTAGACAAAACGAAATAGGTCCGCTCGCCTACCAAATCAACTTGATCGAGAAAAAAACAGCCAGATCATCGCCATGAACAAATATACGAGAAGCGAATGATCGAGCATTCAATAAAAAGTCAAACCAAGGTTTACCAAGTCGGTGATCTAGTAGTCAATCGCGTATCATTATTCCATAAGGTGACCATAGGGAAATGGACTCCCACCTATGAGGGACCATTTGTAGACAAAACAATATTTTTGGTGGAGCTATGATACTAAGCACATGGATGGAAAAAGACTTCCGCGATCCTATGAGCGCACACATAGTCAAAAATACTACGTATAACGAGACCCGCTAGGTTGACGGCCTAGGAAAAATAAGGGCATCTTGGAGAACCAAAAAGGCCCGGAAAAGTTAAGGATATATATACAAAATGTACACCCAAGTCGAAAACCTACTGGCGGCTTGGGCAAAAGGGTATCCATTGGTATGACAGAAAGGGTGGTTACAGAGCAAAAGTTAGGGATTTAAGCGCACGAATATGTCCGTCCGGATCACCTAATTGGACTACACTACTATCGCCTTCAAGATTCGAATGGCGCAAATCAGTTCAATCACTTTCTTCTAACAAAGAGATGAGATGGTCGAAAATATATGAGCAATAGCATAGTTGAAACTCGACAAGATTGTTTCCACATAGATTTTACTATTACGACAATTTCCTCTTACTAGGATATTTGTCTCTTGTATACAAGCCCCCGACTATAGCCACTTTTCAAATTTAATGCAAATTCCTCTTTTCGAGTTCAATTTTCATTGTTTTGTTTGCATAAAGTCCAATGATTGCTTTGAATGATTATATGCATCTAACAATAAAAATCTATTCACAAACATATGAAAAGTGAGTGAAGATTATTACTAGGCTCTAGAATTGAGATGACGACTAAAGTCACCAATACATCCCCATAGAGTCACTTTCACAAGAAATACCTCCACGGGATCATCTCTAATCCACAAAACCATATCTCCTACAAAGACAAATCTTCTCCAACAAAGTACTACATTATCATCTCCTCCCAACGATTATTCAAACATTTCAACATCATCACATTAGTCCCGGCGGTGATCCTATCAACTTCATCACGTCCTCGAGCAGTGATCCTATCGACTTCAACCCGTCACGTTAGTCCCCGATGATCCTCCTCTATATTCATCACGTGGGTCCCGAAGCGGTGATCCTACCAACTTCATCACATTAGTCCCCAGAGCAATGATCCTCTACATTCATCACATTAGTCCAGTAGTGATCCTATCATCTTCATCACATTAGTCCACGGCGGTGATCCTATCATGTTCAACTTTTATCACATTAGTCCCCAGTGATCCTCTACATTCATCACATTAGTCCCGAGCGGTGATCTTATCATCTTCATCACATTAGTCCCGAGCGGTCCTATCGACTTTAACTTCATCACGTTATTCCCCAGCGGTGATCTTCTATATTCATCACGTCGGTCCCAGTAGTGATCTATCGGACTTATCTACATTCTCAAGTCATCCGTTACATTGGTCCCGAGCGGTAACACATCAACCAATTACATGGGTCTCCAAGAAGTAAGGTTATTCCATACCACATCGTCCCAATGAGAGTCTATACACAAGATATTCATCCTCACCGAGTATCTCTCAATGATTATCATTCCTCCATAGCAACAATATCCGGGCTCGAGCTTGGTAGATAGTTACATCGGATGAATCTAAATCTCCTTTATCCCCATATAGGGTTTTAACAACTTCATCCCAGCAAAATCAAAGATCTCCAACGGAAAGTTCCTATCTTCTTCAAGATGGATATGTTTTGAAATACAACATCTACCTTCATACATTACCCATAAAAATCATAACGTTTGCATATGTCATTCATTAACATTGTCATATACTAAAATGCGCATAGAACTAACCATATCTGTGATTTATTTCCCCAACGGTAAAAATAAACGGAAGGTCAAAGATTAATACCGAAACAAGGCGGAAAACTATCCACATCTTAACTATTCATCTCAAAAATAGCCAAGAAAAGGTTTATTATGATTCTCTCTTATTATGTTTTCGGATGGCATCTTTAAGCCCATCTCCGACTACACATCTTTATCTCTCGGATGGCATCTTTAAGCCCATCTCGGAGCTCTTGGTCGACATATCTCCACCTGATTTGCATATATGGTTAAAATCAATACATACCATCTCTCATTCAAAGAAAATCACAGAGTCTAGTATAGGGACTCAACTCCCAGTAGCTTTCTCCAAATGGCATCTATAAGCCCATTCGCATCGTCAATTGTGATCCCATTCCATACTAATGATGAGTGCAAATTTTGAGGTACTCGGTGTTCAATCATCTTCTACCTTGGTCATGAAGAAGCAAGCATACCAATCTAACCCTTCCGGTACAAGAAGATTGAATATGGCAACTGTTATACCCCAAAATTTACCTTCTACTTCTCAGGACAATTCCACATCTCCATACTTAAGGGACGTCCACAAGTTGACCAAACAAACCCTCTTCTAACAATCAATCCAAACTAGGGTTTTGATTCTCTCAGTCGAATGAATTTCCAAGGCTCCATGTGGTCATCATACCTCATCATATGCTTCAAGGGATCACTATGTCAAGTTTCAAGCTTTACAAGTCAAATTTGCTCATCGATTGCTCGGATGGTTGAAAATCAACTATATTGGATAGAAAGTCAATTATGGTCAACATATAGTCAAACTTCATAATTTTGGTCAACATCAATATTTTAAAGTAATATTCATCATTTGATCAAGGGTTGACCATGATTCCTCAAGGAAAGTCAAAGATTTGATCGAAAGTCAAAGTTTTTAAATTAGGGCTTTTAGACAAAAGTCAAGAACTTTGACCAAGCATAACTTTCACATACTTTATCAAATTTCTCCACCAAATCTCATTTTGAAGGTAATTCAATTCTCTACAACTTCATGTCTCACAAGCTTTGGCCAAAATGCTTCATTTGGAAGTTATGGATCAAAACATTACATGTCCTTCTAAAGTCAACCATAAAGTCATCTTTTGCAAAGAAGTGTTCATAAACATGGAAACTTTAATGAATATGAAAACAAAAGGAGTGCTTAGAGGACATCTTGAGCTTTCTAAAAAATCCAAGAACACCCAAAATGTTGAAAAGATACAAGTTATGAGAAAGTTGGTCATTTTGAGGAGGTGCATGAAGAAAATACTTGGACAAATCAAGTTTTTCTAAATGGGCCTAAATTTTCTTAGTTCAAACTTGTTTCTTATCGAATTAGAGCCTCTAAGCCCAAAATACACGTTTATCTTTTATTTTTATTTATTTTGAATTTTATTTATTTAAATTCAATTTAATTAAAATAAAGATATAAAATCAAATAATAAGTGCAAGGTTGATTTTTTTATCATTCTTGAGGTCCAAGCAAATATTTGGTAATTTCGAAAATCATTGATTGGGAAGGAATTGAGTGAGATTTGATTAAAAAAGATAATATTTAGTTTCATTCCATATCAAATATTTCTTCATTGATTGACATATATTTTCTTCATTATTCTTGAGCTAATTCAACGTATTATATATATACCGATCCCGGATGCGGAAGGCAATTTCGTGCTCAAGGAACCCTAACCTTCAAAAACCATGTGTTTCAAGCAAATTAGCCACTAATTTTGCATTGATTAGATAAATCATTCATTTCTTCTGGTGCTCCTCTAAATCATTCGGACCTTCACCATGATAACACCTCGAAACACGAAATCACAATCACGGTTTCATTTTTCTTTCAAATTCGATTTTGTACATACATGCATATTTGATTGCATATTTGTGATTAAAACAATGTTTGAAGCTTATAGATGGTTTGATTCAAGGTTAGGTACCAGGCCGAGATCATCATGGCTAGGGTTTATGACCTTTTGATTGGGATCCTTTGATCTAGGCAAAATTGGACCATATGTGGTACGGTGAACTCATAAGTAAATTTGCAATCGAACCATGCCTTTCATGTAAATTTATATTGCGTGTTAGCGAGTTATGATTACGCAAGTGCTATAGTGACCAAGGAACCATTGGTAAAGGCTATGGCTACGGATACAAACCGTAGGTAAAAACACAGCAAAACGATGATGAGCAGTCCACCCCGCTAGCATACGCGTGTTTTTGGATTTGAAATATTTTAAATTCGGTTTTCACATTTATCTTATTTACTCATTATATTAACATGATACATCAACTCGGTTGGCCAGGAATGGCCTATAAGAGTAGAGCTGGGTTCGATCTATCCTCACCAATTTTATCTCTTTTCAAACTAACTTTGTTTTCACTTTTTTTCTTCATATTTTCCTATTTTGTCTTTTCAATTTAATGTCCTTAAATATTTTTCTAAAACACTAAAGAAATCAAAATTTTTTTTGCATTTAGGTCAGGACAAATACTTATTTAATTTTGACATTAAAAATCATAATTTTCACTTTTATTTTAATTAATTGTTAACTAACCATTAAATTAACCTTTAATTATTTTTCCAAATCAAAATCAATTCACAAAAATCCCAAAATATTTTCCTTCGATATAATTAGGGTTGCTAACCTAAAAACCTTTTTCCACTAATTTCTAAAATATTTTCACTAACATTTCCTTATTATTAAACTATTTACATTATTTACATTTACAATTCTAGAAAAGATGTATAGGTCGCAAAGTTTTATTCTGTAATAGCCTAGATTTACATTTCCGCCTTTACTTTCTACACTCCTATTATGTATCTGCCCCGAAGCCATGTAATAGTGTAGGACCTTTACGTTTTCACACTTTTACTTTCGCATTTTAATTTATGTACATATTTATCGCTTAGCTAATAGGATCGTATGGAAGATAAAATCAACCCTAGATCACCTCTAATTCTAGACTAATATATCAGAAGACAACACACTTTTACACTCACTCACACTTTAGGGTATCCTCTCTCGTTGCCTTACAAACAAAACATGGTCATGTCCCTCGAGCGTAGGGATATCTTAGCAGATTGCCTACACAATATCATCACAGATCCCTTGAATCAAAGATCATTGTCCCTCGATGACCCTCGATTTTTGCCCACGAATACATGATCTGTCTCTCGGTTGGTGCCTACAAAAGTGATGATCGTCCCTAAGATATGCTAAGGTATCCTACATGTTGCCTTCTATGATATCTGATGACCCTCACGTCCCTTTACATCAGAATAAGATTACCTACCAACTAATGGTATGGATAGCCTTATTCTAAAGGAAGAAAAATAACATGGAAACGACCATTCTAAGTAGGTAATAAGACTCTTTTGTCCAATCAATTCAAAATACTTTTCACACCTCACTATTTTGAAAACTTTTCAAACACTTTGTATACATTCTAGCGTGAATCATTACAAAGTTAAATACTTTTCAAAACAAAACATTTTCAAACACTTAGTATACATTCAGTGAGAATCATTACGAAGTCATAAAATGCCTTTCAAAAACATCTTTTCAAACACACACGTGAAAGCAATTTCAAAGTGAGCTAAGCAATTAAGAGCCCATAGATAACTATGGATGGAAAAGTTACTAATACCTTCCCTTTTCATAACGCCTCCCGTACTCGAGAATCTAACGAAGGTCTTTTCACCTTCTTTTCGCCTTCCCTTAATTGGATAAAAGAAAAGTCGGTGGCGACTATTACTATCCATAACATTTGCGATAAAGCATAAAACAAACAAGTAAGTTCTTACCCATTATTACAGTATTCATATCATAATTCCCATAGAGATGCAAGTGTGCTCTACAGATGCCTCAAAATGAGGATCTTGTGTATCAGAAAACATCTGACCATCGATCCATACCTTGGTCCTCGCTAGTATGAAATATCAGTTTAATTGTTAGTCTATATTATGCATGATTGACTAGTTAATGACGATACATTTAGGCTAATTTCATAGTATGTGAGGCTTCCGAATACAATTATATCGAGAACCTCAACAAAAATAAAGAGTGCATATGATATGAATATAATAAAAAGAGTAAATAAGAGAAAACTACTCAATCATAAAATTACTCAATTATGAAAAATTGATTTAATGATACACCATACACGTTGTAGAATGCCAAATAAATAAAATTGCCAATACAAAAATTCTTCATATTGAAAAGGCCTAATCATTAAAAATTATTGGGACCTATAAATGGAAAAATGTTTTTAGGATTTCTTTTTTTTGCAAAATATTTCTCATCCTTATCATGACAATATATACTTTAAAAAGGGCTCAAAATGAATAACATATGCAAACTTTTGCATGAGAAGTGTGAGTAGAATCCTTGACAACTATATATGTCGGATGTCATTCCCTTTACTATATCACAGCCAATTAATTGAATGAAGTTGATGAGAAATAATTATTGAAAGTCCCACTTTACAATTTACGACCCCAGCTTTTCTACAATATGGATTTTCATCATTGTTTTGTAAGAGTCTACAAAAAAAAAAATTACAGGTTCTTGCTCGTCTTTAAATTACAAAAATGTTATCTCTACTAATTTATTATATTTATATTTAATACATTATTTACAAATACGTACAATATTTTAATAATTTTCATTTATTTTAAAATTTAATAAGTTTAATTAATACACTTAAATAATTTATATATATATATATATATATATATATATATATATATATATATATATATATATATATATATATATATATATATATATATATATATATATATATATATATATATATATATATATATATATATATATATATATATATATATATATATGTTATATATATATATATGTATATATATTATATAATATATATATATATATATATATGAATATAATATAATATAAATAAAATATATAAAATTATATAAAATAAAAGTTAATTAATATATAATATAAAAATTAATAAAAAATATAATTATAAAATAAAGTTGATTAATAGAATATAAAAATTAGTTAATATATTTATAATTTAGTCTAAGAATATGGTTAATAGTATGTATTTTATTGGTTAATAAAGTATTAAAAGTGGTTAATAAATTATAAGTAAAATAATTGGCTAATAACATACATTTATGTGGTTAATATAATTGTGAAGTTGGTCAATGACATAACGATATATTTGTGTTATAAAATATTTTTTTAAAAAAACTAAAAGAAAAATTAAAAAATATGGTTCACCTTTTAAATCATTTGAATGATATATATAATTGTAACACTAGGTTTAAAAACCTAGTACCAACTCGACAAATCATTAAATTAAATTCTACAATTTTATTTTATTTAAGATGGTTGATATATTAGATATAATATCAAATATAATTCAAGTTAGATATGTTGAGATATTAGATATAATATCAAATATAATCTAAGTTAGGTAAGCCCAAACTCAATTATGGTGGTATATAAATAGTTATAACTTGTATTATTATTTGTACAATTCAAGTGAATAATATAATTCTTATTTTCATTATTCTCTCTTTCTCCCCACTACTAAAAGTGTCTCACGCTAATAAATTATTATCAAGAGCTTCGATTAATGTTCTTGATCAAGTTTTCAAGAACTTCTTGTCAAAGATTGTGTTTCTAGAGCATGAATCAACCGTCGATGTGGCTTATGATAAGGGCATTTGAATTATCTTCAACGCCAATGACAAAATTAGATCCAATGAAAAAACAAATACTCCTTGTTTTGCTTCCATATACCTAGAAGTGGTTACCGGCGGTGTTTATCGCGGCTGCGGTGCAAGTGAAGCATAAGCGCGATATGAAGTCGAGAAGAATGATTACAAAGTTGCTTATTGCATTAAGGCAATGATCGATGTTGCAATTCGACATAATCTCTCATCTTAAACGAGTCAAGTATTATGAGGGAGGTGAGAGTCAAGGTTGTCAAGTTGTAGACCTTGCATTGATAATATAATTGTTGTTGATGGGAGAAGACAAAAGTTCACGAATATGTGTAAAGGTTCAAAAACTTCGTCTATCTCATTAAGGTTGTGGTGAAACCCTAGTTAATATGATGATAGTTGAGAAGGTAATGTGTATGTTGACCTCTCATTTTGATCATGTTATTAGTGTAGCTATTCAAGAATCCAATCAATTTGAAACCCTTAAATTGAAAACTTGGTTGGTTAGTTTGAAGTCCATGAGATTAGGATTTGAAAAAAATGAGTTCAAGACTTCATACAACTCCATAAGTTCATTCGTGCAAAGGGATGGTGATTCAATAAATTCAAAGGCAAAGTCGACAAATTTAGAGAAAGAATTCTTGGTAGAACCCACAAGCACATCAAGTCGAAGATAGAGCTTCTAATTTGGTTCTTATAGGATATCCCTAGTTCGAATTGATATCTACTAAAGTATATTCTCATTAAAAGTATTACCAGAAAGTCTAACTTAATTGTTAATTATACATCAATCTTAATTTCTCCAAAGCAAAGCAATAAAAACATCAAGAAATAAATTGATAGTGAAAAATAAATTGTCATTACAACAAGAAAAACATAGTCATTATAGATCTAAATCGAGGGACATCCTCTAGTATTGAGGGGCTAGTCACTCGTAATATTCAAGAAATACTTAATGTATAGTTTAGACATTATTGAAAATGCAAATTTGAAGACAACCTAATCTAAAATTGTCTATATTTCTTAGATGTATAGGAATTCTATGGTTTATAGAAGCAGATGATAAGAATACAATGATACTCATAGGAATTGATAAAATCATTATAGATTGGTTTCATGGTGATTTGAGGTAGACCCTCATTTAATAGCTCATTTCTTATCTCTTTTATTTACGAAGACATCACTATTTTCTTATTCCTTTAACCATAAGGATTTAATATCTCATTTTCTCTATTTAGTTTTCATCATCACCTTTTTTGTTATCCATAAAGATGTTATTGAATGATGTGGATATTATCTACTATCTACTATCTACTATCAAGCTATCAAAATACAATGCCACCATTTCTCCCAAAATACCCTTCATAGGAAAGACAATTTACATGCCTAAAAAGGTAACTTGGTCTATTCATAATAATTCTTTATTCACTCCTCCAAATGAGCCACATGTATCTTCAAAATTCATACCAAACCTTTATAGAACCTTCTTTCTCTCCTTACTGCTCCTTCTCATCTCAACTCAACTCAACTCCTTCTTTCTCTCATACTCGCCTTCTCCTCTCCGCCTTCTTGTTCAGGCTTACGCCTATCTACTTGCATTCGGCACCGCCTTTAGGTATCGATTCTGAACCGAAATTACTTTATAACACCTTCTTGCTTTGCACCTCAACTCCTTCTTTCTCTCATACTTTCGCCTTCTCCTCTCATATCCTTTGTATTTTCCCAAACCCTAACAATGAAGCCTTCTTTTCCATCCATCTATGGTCACCTACCTCTAATGAAAAACCAAAACTATATTTGTCTTGCTCATCTCATGGCCTTTCTAATGAACCAGTTAGGTTTTCTTTTCTATGCCTTAGTCCACTATTTCTATTTCTCCCACCATCACAATTTGAAATGGAAAAAGAAACCTTTTCTTTCTCTTACGTAGTGAATCTTCATTATTTTCTTTTCTAATCTCTACTTTGTTCTTTGAATGAAAGTTTAGATTTGATAAAAAAAACAGGTTTGTTGTTGTGTACTTTGGTTTATTCATTTATTATCTATTTTATATGTAGATCGACTATTGCTAGATGAATGATATGGAAGATATGGTGGACATTCAAATATGAAGAACATTCAAAGGTAATATGATTTATTTACTTTGTTGCTTTGATACTTTCGTTGATTTACCACATTGTTTTTCATGTTTTACTCAATATCTATTTTTACCATATCTATTTTTTTGTTTGTAGGTGATAAACGACATGAGAAGCAACCGGTGGTGGGATGGATTAGCTAACATTGAGTCCCATGCTTTTCGGTTGGTGAGATCTATTCATTTGAACTAACAAATAAGGTTAAATAGTTTTACATCTATTTTCTTTTCCTCTATTTCAAAGTTGATCTAATATATTATGGTGTTGTTTTCTTTAGATTTAGTTAGATAAATGCGATTTGAACTCACTTGGTAATGTTATTGTGACTTTAAAAGGATATTTTTCTTTCTCTTTTGTCAAAAGCAATCTTATTGTGTTTGTTTCACTTTGATGTTTCATGCTTTCAGCTTTGTTCTTTCATTGTTGAATAGAGAACTACTAGCTCAAGGTTATTCATGATTTGTTTGGGGTAAGTCGTTTCAATTGTTGGTTTAGTTTCGTGGTGGAAATCGTTTTTATGTTTCATATGATTTCCATCTTATTACCTGTAACTTCTATTGATTTCGATGCATACACTTCATAAAATCTCATCTTCTTTAGCAACTACGTCAAGCGTGGCGTCTGACCCACAATGGTTCCACCTCTTCTTTGACTTTGGCTGAAACCATGGTAGGTTCCAATCATCCATGTCGGTAATTATCTATTTACAAGCTGCGTACATGTGATACGGTAGGTTTCTCACAGCACCATCTAAATTGTGCCTCTGCATAATGTATGTGGATTATACAACTTGAGTTAAGCATATAAAACAAGCTCGACAATCGCCATCAAGAGGGATCTTGATGCAATTGGATTTGATGAGACATCTCCATGAAGTTTCTAACACCCGGTAATTCTTTAACAAAAATGAAGTACATGGAAGAGAATGTAGAGCATGGTGGTAGCATAGGCATACAAGATGACTAATCCTTTTTGTCAAGCATGGTTTAGATGCCTATGATGTATAGAAATAATAGATAAAGTACATCGGGTTTAAAGGTTTTCTTCTTTACATCGGTTTGTAACAACAATTGTTACATAAATTATAAATTAAAGAAATCATAACATTTGTAAATGCTCAATTTTGTAACTTCAACATGATTTATAGTTATATAAATCTTATTACATATTTTAATTGATTTAAAATTAAAATTCGGATTTGGTTTGATCGGTTAATGATCGAAGTTACGAAGATCATAGAAGTTGCAATGAAGGTTAAGACTTCTGATCGGCTTCTTGATACGGACTCCTTTCTTGCAACGGTCCTCTTCGGTCATGGTCTCTCTTCGGTTGGTCATCTGGACTAGGTCGGACTCTCGGAAGTCTCAACCGGTCCTCTTGTTTCGACTTAGAAGGTCCTCGTCGACTTGGCTCCTCTGAAGTTGCAACCGACTCTGGAACTCGTTTGAATAAATTGGTTAATTGTTAAAGAATTCAAAATATCAAATTTATTCAAATATCAAAATATTCATTATTAAAAATATTTGCATATTAAACTTTTTACTTTTCTCACATTATGATGATATTTATTTTATTTAGTTAACATTATACTTATTTGAGACACAAAATTCAAACTTTTTATTTTTGGTTGTATCAATAAAATAATTTTTTTTAAATATTTAAATTAATTTTAAATTATTTTATTTATTTATATTAATAATTTTATATGGATAAATCTATAATATAAATAAATTTATAACGGGACACGACCGGTTAAATTCATAAAATTTTTAATAAATATTACTTTCAATATTTGAATACAAATTTATTATACAAATTTATTTTAATCATATACAAATTCATGAATATCATTAATTTTTTATATAATGAATATCATTAATTTTTATATAATTATATTTATCATTCAATATGAGCGGGTTGGTTGAAACTTTAAAATAAAACTATGGTTTGATATCCTTGGTTACCATGGACTGATGAGTTCTTTGGAAGGAACAACATGTTGTGTTTTCCATTTCGGTTAGTTAGATGCTTGGTTTGGTTGGTTTTCATTGTCACCTTTGTTAAATGAATCTACATCGTCTTCTCAAATCTAGGGTTATATAAATCATCTTTTGTTTTGAAACATTCGATGGTCTAGGTCGGTTGGAGTCCACGGATGTACCTTCTGGACGTGGACTAGAAGAACATGCCTACCTATAAATTTATATCAAACTCTAATGCGTCGTTTTATCGTTTGGCGCAGTTGGTTGGTTAGTCATGGTTTTGCTGGATCTTCGAGAACTCGGATGGTTCTTTGGACAACTTGGCGTGGTTACGTTGATTTGTTTGATTGGTTGAGTTGGACTTACACCATTTAAAGGTTAGTTTGATTTGCTATTCATTTGTTATTTCTTCAAATAGACAAATATTTGGTGTAAAATATTTAGTTTTGACAACAAAAGTTGATATGATGTGACATTACATAAATATAGTGGATTTTGTGTGTTTGATAGGTTGGTTATATGACAAATGGATATTTGGATACTACAATTGATTGGGTTCCGGCATCGAAGGTTAAGGACTTTCCAAGTTGGGATGGATTGGTTATGTTAATTTTGTTGGGAATGTGAAGGAGCTAAAAAGCGATCATTTTACTTAGCGTGATGTTTAGAGCGATTTCTAGATCAATTAGCAATTTACCTCGGGTTCTATTCCATTAAATTAAATTAGGTTTTCGATAAGGAATTGAACTCGATTAGTTTGAATCTTTGGAAAGAAGGCGAGTGTTTAGAATGGCTAAGCAAAGAACTAGTTGTTTATGTCAATTTCGGATGTAACCTTTGATAAATGATTAATTGAGTTTTCTTTTAATAGCGAAAACATTTTATGGATTAAGACCGGATCTTGTTTGGTTGCTATTTACCTCGGGTTTTGGAAGAGGGAATAGAGGATTATTGTCAAGTTGGTGTTGGAAACATTTGGTTGGTTGGTTGGCAACGTTGGAATGGTTGGTTGGTGTTGGTGATATGTTGGCCTTTCTTTCTTTGAACAACAAACTAATTGTAGATTTTGTTGTCATGAATGAGGTATCGGTTTGGAGATTGAGGATGCTAAGAGGGACAAGATTGAGGGACTTGTGAGAGAGAATTGATGGATGAGAAAAAGGTAAAGAGATGAAAGAAAATTGAGGTTGAAAGAATTGGCAATAGATCTTCGTCTGGACCATCAGTTCTTCACATGTGAATTTGGAGACGTCATTAGTTTATTTTGATAAAACTCAAAATGTTAAATCGGCTTTCTTGTTGTTATCATCTTGGAATTTGTGCCCTACAATGTTACTTGTACATTCTAGTTTGCTATTTCACTTTAATAATGCAAGCACTCTTTATTGATAGAGGAATCCTAAGTTTACAGGTAATTATTACACGTAGTTCTACACGTAAAACTAAAACCTAAGCTTCAATTTTTCATACTTTTCAAGTTTCAATTTCTAATAATAATAATAAAAGTATGTATGCATTATCTGATTATCCATGTATTACAATTTAATTGTAAAAAATATCATTGTTATTGATATTGTTATGATTTTGCATTTGAACCAAATCAGGCATGATAGTACATAACAAGATAGTGTTATGACTAAATGATTAAATTGAACCCAAATCAGTGATAGTACATAAAAGATAGTGTTATGACTAAATGATTAAATTGAACCAAAATCACCATGTAAATGATTGAATATATAAAAATAATTAAATATCGGTCATCATCAAAAGTACAAATTATAAATATCAGTCATCATCAAGAGTACAAATAACTAAATTTGGAGTATCTATATCTATATAATATATTACATTTAATACATCAAATATTATATCAACACATCATCAATTATAACTATAACACATTATTTATTATAACTCTAAATTTACCATCACCTATAGTCTTATATGTAGCACATTCAAAATTTATTTTCATCTTATGCATCTATAAATTAAAGTCATGGGTTCGAACCCTTGAGCAAATTGATCTAGCAAACCAATTATTAAATTGAAAACATTCTCTCATATTTTTAATATGAAAGAGTTGGACATCAAAACTTATTTTCATTATGGGTAAATTCTTATCTACTCAATTTAAAAGTTGGGTAGTGTACCTTTAACCAATCATAATGTAAATGTCTTGAAAACAATAAACAATTGAACTATCTTATAAATAAATAAATATATTAAACTTAAATGGCATCATGTGATGGTTAAAGGTAAACTACTCAACTTTTGTGATAGGTAGAAAAGTTGTCCCTTTTATTATATACTTCTACAAATACGAGATCACGGATTCCAACTTTTGCAAAGGCGAAATAAAATATTATTTTGAAAAATTGATCTAACAAACCAATTATTAATCCAACTATATATATTCCCTTAAATTTAAAATATTCTCTCATATTTCTAATATAAAAGAGATGTTAAAATTCAAGTACAATAAAATATTTTTATTTTCTTAAAATTATAACAATAAAAGTAACATTTGAAATAAATATTTATAATCTTAAAGTAGTTCTTGCATAATTTTCAAGTATAAGATTCTTTAAACTTATTTAAAATATAATATAGTATGCAACACTACTATAATTTTTTATATAATATCAAATTATAAACTAATTACAATTAATAAAATATTATACAAAAAGAATAAGAGAATTCAAACATAATAAAATATTTTTATCTTATTTTGGACAAAATGGTCTCTACAAACCAATAATTACTCCAACTATGTATGGTCATTTATGTTACAAATATTTTTCTCAAATTTCAAAAATAAAAGAGATGTCAAATCAAACACAATAAAATATATTTTTTTTTCTAAAATTATAGCAATAAAAGAAACTATTGAAATAAATATTTTTTAATTTTAAAATAGTTATTACACACTTTTTAAATTTAAGTCACTTCAAAGTTTTATTTGATAATAATTATAAATAAAATTTTAATTTTGTTCAACACTAAAAATAAATACATATATTTAACAAATTAAAGTAAAATTTCTAAATAAAGACAAGTGAAAAAAAGGAAATCAAACAAAACAAAAATAGCACTTTATAGATATGTAAATTCGCAAACCTAACACAAATTTCACTATCAATTTACAATCATTTAATTTTTCAAATGAAATGTATATTTATCTATGATAAATTTATATGATTATCTCTATCATAATTCACAAAAAAAAAAGTTTATAGCATAAATTTATTAATCATATTTTGTTAAAACCAACTCTTAATATATTTAAATTCAATTACAATATATAAGTTAATTTACACCAGCGCATGTATGAATCTAAACTAATAATATATTAAATTCAATGCATTAAATATTATAGAAACACATCATCAATTATAATTTACATCATCAAGTATAATTTTAAATTTGCAACATCATGTTATAATCTTATGTGTAATGTCTCAAAACTCATTTATCATATACTTCTATAAATTGGAGGTCACGTGTTGAAACTTAAAAGATAGAATAAAATATCAATTTGAACATTATTCTACATATTATTTCAATATAAAGAGATGTGAAAATCTATATCTATCTCTATATAATTAAATCAAAGCCTCAAATATTATGTTAACACATCATAAATATAACTTATAATCAAGTATAACTCTAAATTTGCCACATCACATTATAGTCCTATATGGCACATCTCAAAACTTATTTTTATCTTATATATACTTAGGGGTGTTCGCGGTTCGGTTTAGGCGGTTTTAGCGTAAATCATCGAACCCTTGAAAAAGCGTCTGCGATTTGGTTTGGTTTGGTTGGCTTTTAGAAAAAAAAACAAATCAAACCAAACCAGACAATGCGGTTTAGTTCGGTGTGGTTTATTCGGTTTTGATAAATATTTTATTCATATACATACACATATAGATAACAACATAACTTTGTATTTTGTCATTCATACACTATCAAATAACAATAAAACTCATCATATTTGGACAATAATTTTCTTTTAATATGTAAAAATTAGATTAATTAAACAAAAGTGAAATAATATACATAAAATAATAGCATAAAATAATAGTAAAAAATGTTATAATAAAACAAAAAATAGATGAGATGAAAGATTAGTGAAGATGAAAAAGAAATAACATAAAAGAGAATAGATTAGAGATAAATATGTGCGATAAAAGCGAAATTGAGGAAAATTTTGCATAAAAAATAGAAGGTGAAAAGAAAGAATATTAGAGTAGAATTAGATTAGAAGAAGAGCAAAATGTAAGTGGTGAAGATGAGTGATAATGCTATGAGAGATTTAAGGCAATGAAAGCTGAAAACCATAAGTGTAGCTGGTAATTTCGATGAGACTACTTTCTTTGAAAAATGCTTAATAATTAGATAGATATTCATTTGAATATAATCAAAATATGAACAATTTGGTGATCACCGGGAGTTTGAATGAAGGGGCGATTGGTTGAAGAATTAAATTATTACTATGAAACCTTCGATTTTGAGGTAAGATGCAGCGATAAGACTTGATTTTGAATATTATGTTTTAATCATAAGGATTCGAATTAAAGGGATAAAAGCGGTCCAAGAAGGGTTATTTGTGATTCGTCGAAGAAACCCACCAAGCCCATTGCAAGATTGAAATTCAAATAAAAGCGCCATTTACAAAAGGCGGGTGAAAGTGGCGAAGAAGCATACATGCTTGAGCGTGGCGTGATTTTAAAAAGTAAATTAGGGTTAAATAATAAAGCGTTCTAATGTTAGAATTGGTGTCTTCATTTTAAATCTAAATTCTATTTAGGGAAAAGACTTACGGATATATATATTAATTTAATTGAAATTCAATTTATTTTACTTTCTTTGTCTTTTTTTCTTTCTTCCTACATTTAGATTCAAACACTTTATTTTCTTAGAAATTTTATTTTCTTGTTCATTTCGATCAACATTTTACTTTTCGAAGCCTTAACTTTCTTGTCAAAGTCTTTTACATTTTATCCATTTTATGTTACAAAGTCTTATGTTTAATTTTTAAACTTTTAATTTGGATTGAAGTCAACCATTAGCCTAGACATTATTTAGTTAGTGCATTTCATTATTAGACAAATTAGAAATAACTTTAAGATTCTTGTGTTGTACATTAAAGATACAAGTCTATAAAGCGATGAATATGAACATCAAACTTAACTCGGACTTGACTTATGACACATGTCCTAGGATCAATCTAGTCGATCTGTAAGTAACCGATAATTAAGACTAGCGGTTGTTTGCGAGAAATCATAAATAAACGAGTGTAAGGATGAAAAAATTGTTTGTAATCATAAAACTAATATATAATAAGTTTAGGTTTGAGTTAGATGAGTGTTAAGTAAAATTTAGGTTGTACCATAATGCGGTTTGATTCGGTTTGGTTCGGTTTGCAAATACAACATAAACAAAAGCGAACCATATCGTTTGTTAAAAGATGACCAAACTAATCGAACAAATCTGATTTTACGGTTTAGTTTGGTTTTACGGTTTTTATTGGATTGGTTTGATTTTGAACACCCTATATATACTTATACATATATAGAGGTTCTTGGATTCGAACCCTACTTAAAAGTAGTAAAATAGAATTTTGAAAAATAATCTAACAAATCAATCATTAATGCAAACATGTATATTCCCTTATATTAAAAAGAATTCTTTTATGGCAACACATCATCAACACTGTGTTTGTTTAAGCAGAAAGATGAAGGAAAGATTCTCAAACGATGGAAAGCTCAATTTTAAAATCATTCCTCTATTTGGAGCAACACAAAATGAGGAAGGAATGCCAAGATACATGTGGGTCCCGATAAAAACTTTCCTCCATCATTGAACAGGAAGCCCATAAACCCATAAATATTTACATACTTCCAATTTATCTTTAACACTAATACCCCATGTTTACTATATTTTGTCCTTTATAACTTGTTTTATACTGTATAATACATTTTATTTTAAAATATATATCCTTCATATAACTAAAATATAAATACATAAATAATTTAAATATTTAAATTTAAAATATTATTTAAACTTATATGTTTATTATTATGAATAATAATAATTAATCTAGAAGAATGTATAAGGGTTATATATGTCACTTAATTAATATACATCATTTTCCTTTTATTTTCTTTCACTTTCACTTATAACAAACAATTGAAAAATCATCTTATTTTCCATTAATTTTCTATTTACTTTCAATCCCTTTAATATTCTTTCCTTTCACTTTCTTTCATCTTATTTTCTTTTCTCATCCAAACAGAGTCTAAATTTTATCAGATTGGCACATCCCAAAAGTTATTTTATCATATACTTCTATAAATAGATGTCACAAATTCAAACACTACTTAAAGGCGTAATAAAATATAATTTTGAAAAAAAAAACTAACAAACCAATCACTAATTTAAATATGTATATTCCCTTAGATTAAAAGTATTCTCTTATATTTCAAGTATAAAAAATGTGTGGAACATAAAAGATATGTGGAAATTCAGGTACAATAAAATATTTTTGTTTTTCAAAAATTATAGCAATAAAAATAACACTTGAAATAAATATTTTAATCTTAAAGTAGTTCTTTCAAATTTTCAAATATAAATCACATTAAACTTATTTAAAATATAATATAGTATGCAACAATTTTTTTAAAAATGCTTTTATACTTTACTACTAATGTTTATATAATATCAAATAATAAATTAATGACAAATAACACAAGCATACACAAAAGAGATAAGAGAATTCAAACGCAATAAAATATTTTTATCTTATTTTGGACAAAATTGTCTAACAAGCCAACCATTACTCCAACTATGTATATTCACTTATATTAAGAAAATTTCTCTCAAATTTTAAAAATAAAAGAGATGTCCGAATTCAAACACAATAATTTTTTTTTTGCTTTAAAATTATACTTAATATAAATTACACTTGAAATAAATATTATTTTAATCTTAAAATAATTCTTATATAATTTTTAAATATAATTCATTTTAAGTTGATTTTAAAAAATAATATAATATGCAACAATCTTATAACTTTCAAAAAATATACACAAATTTTATAAAATTTTTGAATGTTTTATTTGATAATATTGTAAACAAACTTTTAATTTTATTTAACAATAAAAATAAAAACATATATTTAACAGTAAAATATCTAATTAAAAGATAAGTGAAACATGAGAATCAAACAAAACTAAAATGGAATAAAATATCATTTTGGTCAAATTTATCTAAAAAATCAATCAGTAATCCAAATATGTATATTCCCTTAATTTAAAAGTATTATCTCATATTTCAAATATAAAAGATGATAAAAATTCAAGTAAAATAATTTATTTTCTTCTAAAGTTATACCAATAAAAATGATACTTGAAATAAATATTTGTGATCTTAAAATAGTTCTTACAAATTTCAAGTATAAGTCACTCTAAATTTATTTAATTGAAATTTTAATATTTTTAACAATAAAAATAAATACATATATTTAACAAGTTAAATTAGAATATCTAAGTAAGACATAAGTGAAAAAACATGAGAATCAAACAAAACAAATATATTACTTTATAGATATGTAAGCTTATCAACTAAATTATAAATATCACTCTCGATCTATCTGTACATGCATTTTCTTTTCAAATGAAATATAAATTTATCTATGTGATTAATTTATATTATTATCTCTATTATAATTCACAAAAAATTAATAATAATATTTTATAAAAACCAACTTTTATATATTTAAAATTTAATAAAAAAATGAATAAGCTAATTTAAAGTCGCGCATCAGTATATTAATCTAATAATCTAATAAATTCAATGCATCAAATATTATAGAAACACATCATCAAGTATAATTTAAATTTGCCACATCATCTTATAATCTTATGTGTCATATCTCAACTCATTTATCATATACTTCTATAAATTGGATATCACGGGTTAGAAACTTCTCAAAGATGGAATACAATATCAATTTGAACATTATTCTCTCATATTTCATATATAAAGAGATGTGAAATCTATGTGAGAGCATTTTCATATTTTATGATGCCAAAACCCCACAATATCCACATGGGTGGCTTATATCCCATTGGATTAGAAAGTTGGCATGAAGCTAGAAGAAATATATGTGTTTGGCAACAATATTCACACATGCGTCGGCGTATCTTGAACTTTGGTCAGGCATGCAAACATCATTCCCTAGTTATTACCTTGCTGGCCCTTTATTCAGCCCTCTCTAGAATAGATTGGGAGCAAAATGTGAAAATAATGCGTCGATACAACAACCCCCGTCACGGTCAATGGCAATCTTTAGCCCCTTCACATTCGGCGTTAAAAAAGCGCTAAAGGGAATTAATCTAAATTCGGATTATCG